>JAUZNK010003157.1:0-11065 GCA_035046665.1 Euphysa ruthae | reverse complement strand
TCAGATTACATGTATAGTTTCTTTGTCGCTTATATTTAGTCCAATCACTGGTCTTATTTGATTTAATGGCTAAGTTTATAAGTTTATAACCTTAACTATATGATATATTTAAATCTTATTAACTTTAATATCATTCTTTCTGGCAGGGGCGAATCTGGTCTGTAAAATTGGTTTGTAAAATAGAAAATCTTGTTTCCAATGTAGGTTTTTAGAGTTAAAACAAATTTTCTTTCTAAAAATGTCATTGTCTAAGCTTGCCAAAATATTTTTGTAAGACTTGCATATTTTGTCATGTATATAATTCTTTAAATGTGTTAAAAAATGGTCTCTTAATTTTTTATCTGGAAAGTCATTCGAAAACTTTGGTCCTCTATAACTTATAACGGACTCTCTTAGTTTTGATTTAATTAGCGGAAGTTTGAAGTTGTTAGTAGCTTTATTAGATCTCAATCCTATACTTTGCTTAGCAGGTTTTTGGAAAAAAGGATCAAAATTTTTAGGTAAAAATCCAGGTTTAAAACGACGCATAAATGTTTATCAGAAGGTAACGGTTTGATAAACGTTGATTTGGTAGACATTTAAAGCCTTCAGTTCTAGCATCAATAATGAAAAAACAATAATTTTCTTTAATTTGATTTTAAAAAAGAACTAATTTTATAAAAATTCCCTATCGTCCCAAATAATTGTGTTTTTAACGTTCTGATATGGTTGTTATAACTTAAGTTCTGTTAGATTAAAAAACCTAATAATTTTACCGAAAGTTTTTTTATTTCCATTCCGTCGATAAATACGGGAATTTAAGAGGTAAATTTTCTGAAGCTCTTTTCTCATGAAATAATGTAAATTTGGTTTTATGACAATTTAAGGAAAGTTTATTTGATTTAAACCACTGTGAAAAAAAAAGTATAAGTTCGTTATTATTCATGTCAGATAAAAATTTTTTGATATTGATATTCTGTAAAAACAAGCTAGTGTCATCAGCAAACATAATAGTAGATAAAAGATTTGAAACTCTATATATATCAATTACATATATTAAAAATGATAATTGTCCTAAGATACAGACTTGGGGAACCTTCACATGATATTTAAAACCCTAGCGGCTTAAAGTTTTACAAACTCCTGTTTTTGAGGTAGCTTTTGACCCGTTCAAGGATTTTTCATATTATACCTTATTATTGCATTTTTGACAAAAGAATTAAATGGTAAACTCAAAACCGTAAAAGGCTCTTGAAAGATCTATAAAAACGCCAAATACAAAGTTATTATTTATTATTTCTTTAGTTAACGCGAAAATAGCATATTCGGAGGAACACCCTTTTCTTAAACTGTTTCGTATAAATTGATTATTAAATGGTTATTTGAAAAATATTTAAATATCCTATTGAAAACATGTTTTTGCATGATATATTACTCTGAGTAGTGTAAAGATTGATTTTAAAAAAATCGACCGTTTTTTATCGCTATTGAGATACCATCTTTATTTACAATTTACGACGTCTGGCAAAGCAAACGACTTGGTTGGATAGCAACTGGACCTGAAATAGAACCTCGTAAAAAAGATAGTGCCTTTTCAACTAATTGCTCTGACCTTAGGATAAAAAAAATTGGATAGATTTCCCTATTTACCCTCTTTTTGACCCTTCCAATAACACAAACACGAAAAAAATGAACCGAAAAGGTAACGGTAAATTCTTCTGGAATTTTAGCAAGCAATTTGCAATAATCCCGTCCAAATAAAGAAGGTAACTCTTAGTATCGTAACATGCATCATGGAATTACGTAATTATTTAACAGATAAGAAGCTGTGGATAACAAGACAGAACCATAAGTTGGCTTTCGAATCTGTTGCCCCTCATAACCATTTAATCTAATTCTTAAAAAACAAAACAAGAAAAAAAAAAAGAATAAAAAAAAAAATGAAAAAGAAGAAAAACAAAAAACACCTAAGTATCAAACTATATTAATTCTGAGTAAATAAATGAAACATATTTTTATGGTTTGGGGAGTTAGTTACTCTAAGCATGCTTGTAAATCGGCAGTTAAAAATACAATAGTGTGATAACCATAAAATATTTTTGACAATACTCTGCTGAGAAAAGAACAAACGATCAATCAAAAAAAAAAAAAAACAGTAGAATAAAGATTTGCAGCCTTCCTATCTTAAATATCTTTAAATAAGCTTGTAGTTGGTAATATTTTGTATAAATATATTAAATTATGTCTTTTTTTGCCTGTTCAAATCCATTACTTCTTCAAATACGTTAAAATTATACAATAAATACATAAATACAATGAATATATATGTAAAGTTTCTTAATCATAGTACTGCAATAGATGGATTTTAAGTTTTTTCTTAAAATTTTGTAAGTTTTTGCTTTTCTTGATGAGGTCAGGAACTTTGTACCAAAGTTAAGTCTATTAAAGAACTTCTAAGACGTGCAGTTTTTGGATTGCTTAGTATATACGGTGTAGACCTTCTTGTAGAAATACTATAATTAGGATGTTTAACAAAAAGAGAGCTAATACAAAGAATACAAGAAGACAGCGGGGAATTATGCAGTTGCAATATAAATTTCCCTACATACAGTTCATAATTTTGATCAAAATTTTAAATAGGCTTTTTAGATGTTTCACGCAAAATTAAAATTATTTCGCCTGAGACCTTCCTAAGCGATTGTAGTCACTGATTTGTAGCAGAGCCCCAATTTGGTAGGCTATAATCAATATAAGGAGCTATAAACGAATAATAAAAATTTTTTATGATCTTATGACTTGCAAATAACGCTGATCTTTTCAACGTGTCTAGCCCTCTTCTCAACTTTATTTTGATGTAGGTGATATACGTTTCCACTCCAAGTTACTGTCAACCAAGGTTCCAAGGTATTTTGCAAATGATTTTTCTACAAAAACTTGTTTGTTTGTTTCTACATTAATATTACTCTTACTTTTAAAACCTGGGGCAGAAAAAAAAAAGGTTTGATTTAGTAACATTAAGACTTAATTTATTTGCAACAAACCAATTAGAAACCAGGTTTAATTCTTTTCTATAAAGTTCTTCTAGTGAATTTTGATCTTTGTGTCACATAAAGGTACTAGTATTATCTGTAGAAAGGAAAAAATGGAGTATATCTGAAGCAATTTTTATGTCATTTATGTATAACAAGAATAAAATTGGTTCTAGCACATTTCCTTGAGGAACTCCACATTTGACTTTTAAATGATTAAATAGGACAGTGTTTGTTTTCACTTGTTGATATCTATCAGCTAACCCTCTTATACCATAGTTTTTTAATTTACTTAGTAAAATATCATGATTAACTGTGTCAAAAGTATTGGCAAAACCAAGGAGCAATACAGATACACACTTTTTTTTTCATAGCTTTTTAGGATTACAGGATATTATAGTATAGATAATAGATATAGATATAAATAATGGTTTCCACCTTGGCTTCTTTAATTGTGAATCGTTGGTGTCTGAAACTTTTTTATCTCTGAGTTGCATTCTCTTCGAATTATAGAAATCTAGATACTGCTTCCTCTTTTACACCTTGTCCGATAAAAAAATTATGAAGCTCTCTTCTGCTGATTTGCCCAGACTTATCATATGGGTTTCCTCTAACTTTAATAAAGCTAAGAATATCATGGTAAACAATGCCCATTCCATAGTATAATTTTCATGATCTGGTTTGACCAGTTATGTCACTTGAAAATTTTTTTGAACTCTGGATAGTCTGTTTGAGTTTAATATCTGGTGACACAGCTACGGAGCACTTTGGTTTAGTCCTCACAACAAAATTTCCCTCTAGAAATTTGGATTTCTGGGTGTTCTTGAGACAACTTCCGAAATTCTTCTAAATACCAGGACCCGTACCTGAGATAGTTGATGTTGTCACACTCAGAAAATAATGGAAGAATTTCTTGGACGGCTTGCATGTGTAGATTCCAGTCACCATCTCTGTCTGCCGATATTAACATCTTTATCTTTTTTATCATTCTCACAAGTATTGGCTCATCTCGGAGTTTTTGTTTCATGGTTTTGTTGCATGGTTTTGAATACTCTTGATATTCATTTTTAAGCTCAGCTGATTTGGACTCACAAATTTTAATCTGTTTTGATTTTATCTTTATTCCTTGCCTGTAATAATTCAACACTGGAAAATATCTCAGCGAAACAATCCTTTTTCTCTTCTCTCCAGAATGCTTCCCATTTCATAAATTCAATCGCAGATTCGATAATAAGCACTCCTTTCAGTAATCAGTTGTAGTTGCTGAAATCACAGATTCATTTACTTTTTGTCCAAAAATACTAATTTCCACTAACCCATCCTCTAACCGCAGATACTAAATTGGGAAAGTGGTGGAGACGCATAGAAAAACGAGGAAACAGTATAGAGAAGCTAGGGAAAACGGTAGTTAAATCTATGGGAGACAATAGAGAAGCAATAGAGAAGATAAGAGAAACAGATAAACTTGCTATCTTTCGTAGAACTCATTTTGTTATTATTAAAATAGTATGTGATGCATCTTTCGCAAAACAACTTTGTCATTATGATAGAAGAAAAACGTAAACAAAGCAAAACATAGTTTTGATTTGATTTGTTGTTTTTCTATACTACTTTCTTTCTTATGTGAAGTTGCTTACTTCTAAAATTGAAAATTTCAATTTAAAATTGTAATGGTGTTAAAACCACCAAAAAAATATTTTAAATGATACCAGTTAGATTTTGATCAACATTTTTTTTCAAATGAATTAACTTGAATTGTGATGGGAGTGATGATTGATATTTAGCTGCAATCACAGTCAAAATATTATGACACCTATATGCTATTAGGTCACCTTATAAATTGAAAAAGAAACGAAATACCACAAGTAGTTAAAAATATGGATGCACCGCTGCACTGGAGTGTTCATCCGCAAATAGAAACAAAATTTATCTTTGTCATTCAGCTAGTTCGCTAGTTCGCAAAAAATATTTTCATGAAAGAGCTTCTTTTTTCTTTTTTTATCGCCTATTGCATTTATTCACCAGACTCTCACCCAAACAGCTTTCTTGCATTTTTGTACTGCTTTTTTAGCACGATTCAATTAATCTTCAACTATTACTAAAACTAATACTTCTTCATCTTCTGTTGACAATTTAATCGAATGTATATTAACTTTATTCTACTATTATAATTAAGTTAGCACAAATATAGTTGGCACAGTGCTAGGACGTTTGACTACGTATAGAATGTTCACGAGTTCGGCTCCCACCTCTGCAGGAAATATTGTCTCGGCAATTTGTTGGGTCCCCACTAAATTACTTTTGTTCATTTTATTTTCTTCCAAGAAGTTAATCTACTATTGATTAAAACTTTATGTTGAGTTTAAATTAGCATATTAAACATAACTAGTTTATATTTTCTTTGTTTATAACTTCAATGGTTAAAGGTTTTTCAATAAAAACATTCAAATCATGCTTTATTTTCGTAAATCAAAACTCCTTTGTCGTATTTTTTTAGCTGTTCTTTCATAATACGCAAATATTTATTCAGAATAAAAATGAATTTTTAAGCAAAAACACTACTTTTTAAAAGGGTTGCATTACAGGAAACAAACATATTATTAACAACCAGCTTACACATAAAAAAATTGATATACATACAAAAGAAAATTCCCTAACAAAAGTAAAGTTCTCATTTCTTTTCCATTTCCCTTTAGTTTTCCCCCTGTTTCCCATTATCTTTTCCCCGTTTTCTATTCTGTTTGCCCCGTTTCCTATTTTAGGTCCTACGTCCTCTAACACACTGCTACAAATATGTTTCCAGAAACAGTGAAGAACACATTTCACCTTATGAAAACTTATCAACTTGCTCTAATGAGCTTATGTTTATCCCGTTTTTCGGCAGGTTTCTCTTGAAATAAATTTATTGTGGTGTCATGGGCACTATCTTGACCAGAGAGAGTTTTCCTATCAGTATGGTCAAAATTTTCAAAGGCTAGTAGCGTCAAGGATGTATAGTCGAAATGGCTAAGAAGAGGCAATTTTTGTTATTACTTTCTGCTGTTTTTATACAATATTTGGTCAGATAAGTCTTACTCCTCTTCGTTGATTGATTACTAATACATAACACACTCTGATCTAAAGAAGTTATGGGTTCCTTACTTTTCCATATCTCATATATCTTACAAGCATTCATAATATGAAGCGATGTCTTTTTGTTACCATTGTGTAAAGTTTAATGATTTATTTGGAATAAAGAGCCAATTTTTGCACTTTTAGATAAAATTTTGTCAGACAAGTCATCATAACTTTCAATTTCAAAGTCGTCTTCACTGTAATACTGTTTGATCAAATCTGTTTTTTTATATTAAATTGAGTGCTAAAAAATAACAATATTTCATCAGGCATATTTGTAGTCTTCCAAGAATATTCTAGTTCTTCGGCGTGAGCAAATTTGTTTTCTAAACCAAAATCTACTTAATGCATACATTGTCGTATTGTTAATGCAGCGGTTTTTATTATATCAATTGATCTCAAAGTATTGATTATATCCAAACTGTTTATTTTTGACGAAAAAATATACATTGATTCATTTTTACTGACGGATTCACAAAATAGTATACTTTCGCACAATCGCTCAGAAAGAATTTGTTTTAAATGATGTTTTTGGATTGTTAACTGTTCTTTGTCATAAATTATATCTCTAACCTCACATATTGTCATAATACAAATCTACACTGAATATGCTTTCGATACTTGTTAAATCACAAATCCGTGCGAAGGTATCGTCCATCAGGAAATTAGCGGCTATGCGTAATTCTTCTTCCCGCTTAGCTTCAGAAATTCGGTATTCTGTAGTATATTTCAACACTAACCACTCGTCCTAGCCCTTCTGTCCTATGTAGTGGGTTACACAGTATATATAATGTGTAATATATAAAGGTTTGTGAATGCATGGCAAGCTTGTTGGCAAGCTAAAGTTAAAAATGGTATATGGTACTTATTGATAGAAGAAAACTACAACAAAATTCAACAAACAAAAAAGTTTCTTACGCTGCCAATGACTAATATACGATAAAGCTGTAAATAGAAATAAATTCTCTGCCGGCAATACTGAAATTAATTTTGATTTGATTTGATTTATTAGAAGAATAGATTATACAAAAATCAATAATTTTTTCGTAAACAAGTTAAACAAAATATAATGAAATTATGTGAAAAGTGCATTATTTACCTTGTTTTCTTTTGAAGAGGCTCATCAGAATCAGTTTCGTTACCAGTATTTGATTGACAATTATTCTCTTGTTCATTCTCAAAATTAGAAAGTGATGGTAATATTACCGTGCAACAAATACTTGAGCTCCTAATGTAGAAAAGAAAACAGAGGTGTAGCACAATACTCAAATTCAGAGCGGTGGTTTTTTATATTCAAGCCATTGTCTATTCAAGATATCACGAACCGAGAATAGAGCCAAAAAAATTTTGCTATTTCGAGGCTTTCAAAAACTGAGACTTTACTGTAATCATTCTTTTTGTCGGTTTCAGTTGCTTTTTCAGATAAAATGGTTATTTTCCGTTGATTTTATTTCGTCAGCTTCCAAACATATAAATACAGTTTTTGTCTATCTGAAAATTAAGTTCAAGTCAAAGTTGATATGAAATTAACATTTTTTATAATAAAAATTCAAACAAATTGCTAGTGGTGAATGAAACGAGTACTTCAATTAAAAATCTGACATCATTGAAA
Organism: Euphysa ruthae; assembly: GCA_035046665.1. Classification (NCBI taxonomy): domain Eukaryota; kingdom Metazoa; phylum Cnidaria; class Hydrozoa; order Anthoathecata; family Corymorphidae; genus Euphysa; species Euphysa ruthae. The sequence goes on along the minus strand of JAUZNK010003157.1, from coordinate 3,331 downwards.
CAACTACAAATAGCAATTGTTAGATTAATCAATAAAGCAGGTGCACAAGGGAATTCACAGGTATTTTAAAAATGGAATAACTTCAGAATTTTCATCGATTTATTTTTCGGGAATATTAGAAGTTAGAAAAGTTAGAAAAAAACACAGTTCCCCAAAAAGTAAGTTATATCTTGAAACACATTGATTTTCAGACCTTGTTTCTCATAAAAATATTTATACTGATAACATTTCCTTTCCAGTGATATGCTATGCGATGGTTTTTGGAAAATTTCCCTTCGAAGGTATTTATGCGATGGTCAAAAAAGGGTAAATCGGGAATTTCGGAATTCCCGATTTTTTCTACTGTTTGGTGAAGTCTACCCAATTTTTCTTTCAACCTTATAGATCACAGTAATTAGTACAAAATGTTTCGTCTCTACCTTTTGGCATGTGTACGGGGTTCTATGCAAGGTCTTGGACTGAGAGTACCGTATTACCTTTTTAACGTGTTTGTGACTGCTGATTCATTTTTCTGTGATAATATTAAGACTAAATAAACGGTTTTCTCATCACGATATATATAGCATAAATAACTATATCTGATTTATTACAAGGGGAAATAAGGGGGCATTATATATAAATTTGAAAACTCGAATTAAATGCTGCCGTATATTTTTCAAATTCAGAGGGCTGTAATGCTAATGCATATTTATCTAAAAAAAAAACGCATTAGTTTTTCAGTACAGGTTTTTGTTTATTTATTTTCAGACATAATCAAAACTAGTCTCCAGAAATTATAACAAAAAAAAACTGTTGATTCAAGAGATATAATTTAATGGAATTTCGAACAATATAAATATATCAAAAATTTTTTTTTATATTAATACTGTCATTTTTTTTATGAAATGTTTTAGAATTTTACATATATTTTGGCTAACTATGTGCAGGAGGCACTTTTTGTTTCTTTTTATTAATGAACCTGTGACTAGCCAACAAACTAAAAAAAAAAATATTGTTTTCTTTACTCAATCAAAATTTGTTAAACTTTTACTCTATTTGAGGTGCGCAGTTGTCACTTACTTGACACTTTTCTGGATTTTCAATGAAAATTTCCTGTTTTTATAACTTTATATTCTTTCATAATGCGAAAAGCATCATTCTCAGAAATTATCAGCTTATCACTTTTTTTTGTTAAAATTTGGGCAAACATAAGGCTAGAATCAACATTTTCACGTTTTTCTAGAGATCCGCTCCTTAGTTTTTTATAATTTTTCGCATTAAGTTAATGGTAGAGAAGTAAACATTCTGAAAAAGATAGATTTTTCAAGAAATTTTTTGTTTGTCTGATTTTGGTAAAATCTGCTTTAGACAATGAAAAGTTTGTTTGCAGAATATTTATTGTTTTAAAAAAGGCCTTTGACACAGTTGTTCATAGTATTCTCTTAGACAAACTTGAATACTAAGCTATGCGGGGATTATCAAATGACTGGTTTAGATCCTATCTAACTGAGAGAGAACAGTTTGTCTCAAAGGTCATACCTCAAGGATACTAAAAAACTAATATTGGTGTTCCCCAGGGCTCAGTATTTGGACCCCAACTATTTCTCATTTATATAAACGAGCTCCATGTTGCTATTTAAGACTTCCTAATGCATCGCATAGTGATGATACTAATCTCCTTCACATTAGTAACTCTGTTAAGCAACGAAACCGACTGCTAAATCAAGAATTACTTTCTCTTTGTAATTGGCTTAAAGCTAATAAGAACGCACTCAGTGTTACTAAAACTTAACTAATAGTCTTTAGGAGCCCTTTAGGATCTTAGGAAATCAACGGGGACCTAAAGTTTAAAATTGATAGTAAAAAACCTTACTCTATTTCCTCAATAAAATACCTAGGTATGAAACCCTATCATTTAAAACACACATAATCGCCCCTAACATCTGAGACGCTCGATTGGTATGCTCTCTAAACTCCACCACTGCCTCCCCACTGATATCTTAAAATCAATTTATTTTAGTAACTTTGTGTGTCATCTCACCTAGTGTTGCACAGTTTGGAGTCAAAAAAACTTGGTTTTGAAATGGAAGCTGATGCAAAATTCCATCATAAGTTAAACTGGCTCATTGCTGTTTTCAAGAATTAAGTTATGAATTTTCATTTGTCAATAAAGAAAAATCTTATTTCTCGGATTTTATGTCTTACGTTTAATTTATTCTTTCGATAAAAAATTTTCTTTTTTTTCCGACTATATCATTGCTCCATGATTTTGTTATTTTTTCTGCTTCTTTATTGCCCTGATGGGTTAGAAATCTTGAAGTCTTGAAAAAATGTGCCCATACTTATTCAGGCTAATCAATCAATTATTTTAACAATTTTGAAAAACAGCCAGTGATGCTCATTCTGCATAACTTGCTATTTAAACAATTTTATTTTCGTGTTAGGCGAGACCAAATTAACTTTTCGTTCTTCGTGCGAACTGACAATAAATGTAGGATCAATCGGCATATTTAAAACAATAATAATATCATCAAAAAATAACGGTCAGTGATAATAATGACGAAAAACAGTTTTTACCCATCAATTTATCTTTCAGAGGGGCTCCTTGGCAAAGTATTAAATAACAAAAACAATACCATATACATGTAGAAAATACTACATTTAATTCAAAAGCTTTTACAACATGCTAAAAACTATTTTATATAGACAGATATAGATAGATATTTTACGTTTATTTACGTTATGTTATTAAAACCCCGCAGAACTCTCATTCTTTTAATATAGCCTTAATGTAGTCTGCAAAAGAAAATGTAAATATTTTACTAAACACTCAACTATATTTAACTTTTAAATTGATCTGTTTATTTTAAATTTCAAATATGCATCAAGAGCTTATATATACCAAGTTCATTATATTGCTAGCAAACACACTGTTAAATAGGAAGGAAACACAATCGATAAATTAATTCTTTTATTTTGAAGACTTGCAAAACAAAAATTGTGCATTATTTTAACTAAATTCTCTACACCCAGCCCTTTCAAGAGCCACTATCAAATTTCTTCGTTTTTAAACTCGCACTTTTTGCTATGGGGGTAGTATCGATATTCCGACACATCGATAGTCCGACACATTGTCATTACGACACATCGATAGTTAGGCACTCATAAAATTCTATGAAATTTTTCTGACACATATGAAATGACACTAATTCATGGTTTCAGTTCGAGTTCACGGAAATGCCACCATTATGGATTATAATTTGGAGGTGAAAACAAACCAGGTAAAATTTAACTTTCTTCCCACTAACTTTTTTTTTTTTACTTTTGTTTTTTGCTAATAAATGTTACTTGT
>JAUZNK010003155.1:0-11065 GCA_035046665.1 Euphysa ruthae | reverse complement strand
CCGTAGCAAAAAAAGGAGAAAGATTTTACGTGGGCGAAAGTATAAGAAAGACGATAAACATGAACAGGAAGAAGGCAGTTTGTATGATCCAGGGGCATATTAGTTCCATTAAGGACTTGGCAAATTCTGGTTATGTTGTATTGGCTGGTATTACATTTTTAGATATATGTTTTTATCTTATATTACTATACTAGACTATTTTTTTATAATTTTGATTTTCTCGGACCTTTTTCAAACTTCCGGCAAAGATATCTCAAAAGAGGTTGTTCTTCATATCATTGCTCACAAAATGAATAGAGAACATTTTTATAACTTATCTTGATCTAGAGTTATGGGTCCTCAAAGTTGTAAATTTTTAACAAATTTTTTTCCTAGCTTTCAAGATGGCTGCCGGGTGATCTAAATAAAATTTTAAAAAACTGTCTATTCATTTTGTGTATATTGGTATGCTTAGTTATCTGACTTAAAATCAGGCCTGTACAAGTTCCACATGGTCAGATATCTTTGCCGGAGCAAGGGCACTAAATTTCAAGTTTTTCCTAATACATCAGTTGCTATAGCAACAATCTACCATTTTTTATTGAAATTTAATTGCACTTTTAATGAACTTTCATATGGTACATTCCTTTTGAATCTCATTGTTATAAAGTTTTACAAAAACCATGTGTGAAATCTTCATTGCTGTTTGGCCTTCTTAATTACCACTTCACAAAAATTTCTGTTAATTGTTAAGTAATCACGACTGCATAGCATGTGTTCGGCAACAAAATCACACCAAGCCTCCACCAAACACAATAAAATGTCGAAATTACTCCAAATACGACAAAACGGTTCTCGTAGAAGGCCTCGAATCACAAAACAGGAAACCGCTTTATGATATACCAGATGTTATCACCGCATGGCTGTTTATTAAAACAATTCTTGTCACAGCAATAATTATGCACGAACCAATTGTTTCGAAACGTGTAAAAGGACGGTATTGCCCGTGGTTATCTGCTGGTATTAAGCGACACAAACACTAAACACGAGAGACAAATCATTATAAACAGCCCGAAAAACGAATAATGAACTAGTTTAGTCAATACACAAACATCACAGAAATTCTTGCAATAATATCATACGTCAAGCGAAACCAAATTATCAACAAGATCTCTTGTTAGAAAACAGTAAAGACTTGAGAAAATTTTATAAAATTTTATGTTATAATTTTCCAAACTAGATTCGCAATATCAAACAATCGTTTTTTACTCCACCTGAAAAGGAAAATAAAGCAAATCGATTTTGTGAATTTTTTTCATGTGTTACTCTAAACCTAGAGAGAAATATATTTCCCCTACAACATTCAATTTGGAGATATACAAAACCATCCATTAGTATGACAATATTGTTTAGTTTTCATTACGCGGAATCTCTATAGAAAAACAATTTAAAATGTTTAAAAGGAAAAAAATCTCCGGGCATAGATAATATACCACCAAGATTGATGCACCAACCATCTTTTCAGAACCTTATGCTATATTGTAAATTTTTCCTTAAAAAATCTATTCTACTAACGGATTGGAAAATTGCGAAGGTTACACCTTATCCATAAGGGCAGCACTTCGACATCAGATAGCGACTATCGTCCGATATCCGTGTTACTTGTGATGTCACAAATCCTTGGAAAAACTGTACATAACCAGCTGATAAACAACTTAGAAAGAAACCACCTTCTATCAAAAAATCAATTTGGCTACCGAAGAAATCGTTCCACCAAGCTTGCGACGACTTTTTTTACCAACAATATAAACAAAGAAGTAGATATAGGAAATCTATTTGGTGCTGTATTTTTTCACTTATCTAAAGCATTTTACACTCTGAATCATCCAATATTAATTTCAAAACCTATTAGAGGTATTAGAGATATTTTATTACAATGGTTTTTTGATTATCTGTTTAATAGAAAGCAAATATGTATAATAGACATTGTAAGATTTAAAGTAAACAAGATTGGGTCTGTGTTCCTCAAGGTTCTATTCCGGTTCCTTTATTGTTCTAAATTTAATTTGACGATAAAGAAATGTGTTTATCTAAAGTCCTTATCTTTACTCATGATACTGTTATCTATTATCCAAGTTCTTGTTTTACAGTAATAGAGAAAAGGTTTAAATGAAGAACTGAGATCGAGAGAAAATTTATTCAGACATTATGAGCTTTTAATGTACTTGTTCAAGGGCAAGACTGAGCCGTTCCTCTTTGGTACAAATAAACGTTTAAACACTTATGTTAACGAACCAAATTTGCATTATAAATCTAAGCCGAATCCAAAACGAACTACTAAAAGTATTTAGGTACTACACTCAACCAATCTCTTTCTTTAAACGAAAGAGATTGGTCGACAAGGCATATAAGAGAACAGCATTGAAATTACTGACAAATGAGGCAGTTAAAACGGTCTACCGCAATTGATGTGTAACAGTGTGATGAACCTAAATTTCACAAAAACACAACTTTTAAAACTCTTCTTTCTATAATCGAATCAACAACATTTTGAAAAAAAAACAAACACCTGTGATAGCATGCAGTTTGCCTGGTAAAGAGATGAGTAGATGAACAAGTTTGAGTTTTAAAAATTATTTTAATGTTAAAAATCATGCCAAAAAAATCGACACAATGGATTTACTTTGCAAATACCTAAGGTCAAACCTCAGTTTGCAAAGTCTGGATTATTGTCAATGGGTGTAAACAGCTCTTTGACTATTGAAATAAGACAAGCTGAGTCGAATGCATTTAAGAAGTTGTGTATATTGAACATTTTATATGATTATTTTAAGATCTTCGCATTTTCAAACTTATAAAAATATAGAGCAAAATACAGATGCGTTGCTAAATTTGAGAAAAAATAAAATAACTGAAAGTTGGCATCACATCTTGTTAGTTGTATACGGTAAAAATAAATTTTATCTTTATTGGAAAATTATTAAAGAAGGGCTGGATGAAAGTGATTTGCCCCAGCTTTTTTTATTTAAACGCAGCTTCAAATGCACATAATCAAATTATTGTTTTTTATTTCCTTTTTGGCCTGAATCAAAAAAAAAAAAGAAAACAAATGCAAAGTACTTCCTTATCCAGAAAATTAAAATTTCGTTTTTTTTTTTTTCTAATACACCAATACCAGACTGGCCGCATAAAGAATATGAAGTATTTGCAACAATAGAAAAAGCAAACTTTGGTCGAATTCAGACTTTTGAAAGTGTAAATGCATATATTCCTGTTAAAAAGTTTCTTACAGCCTTTACTATTATATATTATTATATATGTCATAATAGTAATTTCTTTGGGATTGAATTTCTCACAATCCACAAACAAAATTAACTTTCAAAGACTAAAATTGTTAAAGATAAACCAAAATTTGTTCACAGTTTGTCAACTACATGAATTCAATTTCGGTTCAAAAGGAATGTACCACTAAAATCTCTTCATGTAAAAATTTCTCCTTTTTAAAGTATTTCCATATTTTATATTTTATTTAATATATTTATGTTTGCCTTTGGGCCTTATTGTCATGAACTTGGAAAAAGTTTTCTACACAGAACAATGTATAATAGAAATGCATTACTACATACACGAATTTAAACAATGTCTTTTGTTCTACCACGATAGTGAGTTTCCTTTTAATAAAAACTCGCAATGCCGGTTACTTGTGCTTACACGACAACATTAAAATAAAATTTATAATTTAGATGTCTGTTTCGTAACGGAATTTTTCTATTTTCAGAAATTTTAAAGATTTTAGACATGTAGTTTAAGTTGGTGCTACTGCAGAATTTTAACGTATGTGCAGCAATCCCCTGATTGACACTCATACAACAGACAGCCAATTTATCGCTCTATATTGCTCAGTACTAATATGGACGCGACTATTAATATTTAAATAAAATCGTATACATTTATTTTGTGCATATTTCAAACGGGTTTTAAGTGAATCGTTGAGGCCTAAATACCAGGCAGAACATGCATAATCAAAATGAGGTTGCATCAGAGCATTGCATAGGACACGCTTTAAGGCTAGTGTTAAGAAAGATTTTTTTCTATATAAAAATCTCAGTTTGGAATTAATTTTATTTAAAACATAGTGATCCCTTGTCTTTCCACTCAGTTTTTGATTTAATAAGCATCCTAGGTATTATAAAGTGTGAGTTAAAAGCTCAAAAAAATGGTTGATATCAGGTGGCCTGTAAACAATACCTTCTGCAAAAGGTTTGGTACAAGGGAGAAGAATATCAAAAAATATGTTTTCAATGTCATTTGTGGGTGTAACATCATTGAAATTAAGATCGTCCTAGATGTAATAAATAACACCTCTACCAGATCTGTTTCTGTCTATTCTTAAGATTTGGTATCCACTAAGTTCAATTTCACTGTATTCTGTGGAGCTATCTAGCTTACTTTCAGTAATTCCAATAATTAATGGTTTTGAAATAATTTAAATACTTCTTAAATATTCAATTTTTGATAGTATGCTGTTTACATTAAAATGAATAAAGTGCAACCCTTTTAGCCTAAAAGGGAGCCACAATTGCTGATGTTCCTAAATAACGTTTTCTATATCATATTGCACAGGTCCAGGATTAGACTCAATGCCACCAGATAATGTTAACATAAGAGGTTTAAGAAGAATTAAATAATGTAATTTAATGTACCAATTGTTTTGAAGGATTTTTTTGTAGAAATTTTTATAAATTATGTGAGTGAGAGAAGTTGCAAACTCATTATTTTGATTACTTAACATACATATTGATTATTTAACAGACCTAAATTAAAAATGGAATATCCTATGTTTAAAAATATAAATGCTCGGGTAATATAATAAAACATAAATACCCAAAACACAAAGTCAATAATAGTGAAATGTTGATGAAACGATTTTTTTTATTTAGAAATTTGTGTTTTAATTTTTTTTTTTTTTTTTTTAAATGGCATTATTTTCATTGAAATACGTAGATTTTGTGTATTTCTCATTGACAAAGTTAACACATTCTTGTTGATTAGATTGAGAAAAATTTATCATTGCAGGTAAGTACATGAGTGCAAACAGAAATAAATTTCTGAGAGTAACACTCTTCAGATTAGCTAAATATAAAAAAATGGCCTAAATATTATCAATATAAATTTCAATGAATAATCAAGTAAGATCCAAAGTATATAAATAAAAATTTGAGTTCAGTAAATTATATAAAAGTTTAAATAATAGTATAAAATAATTTGTTGAAGAAATGAAAAATCTCAAAAGGATTTCAGCCAGCAACACTTGTAAAAGTCCTGCCAATGCACAAAACATGCGTCCAACTGGCTCAATTTCACCTCTTACCATGCAAGAAAGCCCACTATCACCAATAAAATATCCACAAAAAAATTATGGAGATAATTAGGGATGACAATGGCCAAACTCACAGTGGAGGAAACTGACAAAGAACTATTTGATTCACATAGCAGAGATGAAAAAGGTGTTCTATCAGAGAGTGGGACATCTGTTATTTTGAAATTCAAAAACATAGATGAATTTGTAAATTATTTGCGTCATGTTTATCTGTCAGCTTGAAATAAAACAAAATTATGGTTTGAATTGCAGAGTTTTTTCTTTGTCAAAGTAATAATAGTGATAGAATTAAAATACTCCCAAATTTAAAGGCAATGGCTACATTTACGGGAGTCCGTCGTAACCGAAGCTGTCCGACTAAGTTTACGGCACGAGAATTCTGCTGTGCATGCGCATTGAGTGCAATCGTGGAAAAAAATGACGTCTAAAAACAATATTACAAAAATGAGGGCTATGTCAGTTGTTTTAGCCTATCAGTGAGAGAGAATGTTATATTTAACGTGGGAAACCAACAAATTGCCAAGACAATATTTTCAGATGGGCCTACATGACTGGCCTTGGAGTACTTAGAGCGCCCATTTGCGCCTACGAAATTTGCTCAACCAACCAATTTGAGCTAACGTTACATTTCGCAATGAATTTTGCTCAGAAAACTTTCGGAAGTTTTGAAAAAAAACCATATATACATAATAGCGATATTTAAGGATTTCCAACAGTATTTTCCACATTTTTTAATCAAGCATTTTTATAGGTCGACTCTATAAAGAGTTAAAAAAAAAAAAAAACTACTCGATGGAAAGAACGCGCATGGCAAGATGTTTTTGTGGTAAAAGAACGTTGTCAACGAATAATATCAAAATTTTGAACTTTGATATTAGGTTTGATTTAATTGTTTTATTTATAGATTAGATTAGTAAGGATTTTCTATTTTTAGTTTGAGAATGGATCACCCTAACCATGTTATATTTCCAGCTTCCAATATTCCACCTGCTTTATCACTAAATCAACGAAAAAGGCAGCTAAACATAAATAGAGTTACCAAATTAAGAGCTGGTAGAATGACAGAACAAAGAGCTGTACCTAAATAAATAACCGTATTTATCTAGGTCCCATGAACCAGGTATGTAACTTTTGTAATTCTTTTAAATTTAATGTTGAAACTCATTTTCTATGTCGCCATAAGGGGGAAGTAATTTTAAAACCACTGACACTATTCCCTCCAGAGTTGCGTGGTTTAATTATATAATGATAGAGCTGCGAACGAAAATTTTCATTCGTAACTACAAAGCATGATTGTCATTTGCTACTTCAGGGGCCAATGTTTCGCTATCACCAAATTATTTTAATTGTTTTAGGGTGTATGGCTAAATTTTTCATCGTGTTTAATTTAGGACCAGAAAATAACACAGCACCAAATTATTGTCAATTATATATTTATGATGCAGCTCTAAATTTTATAATGTAACATCCAGATAATGATATTTATATTCCAGCACTTACTAATTGTTTAGATTGTAGACACGTAAGCGCACCAGAATTAACATGGCGTTTATATGAATTTGATATGAACAAAATATCTCATTCTGTTTATCGCCTAAATTTTAATCTCCCGAATGGACACCGTATTTATTTAAAAGAGGGAAAAAGAGTTTCAAGCGTTGAACCGTGCAGATCACAAACTCACAACATTGATGGCATGGCTTAGATTAAATTCCGAAAATATAGATGACCGGCAGTATAAATATTTGGAAATTCCCACATATTTCGTTTTTAAAAACGGTAAATAGAATGCCAGAAAAATAGATGATAAAATAATTACCCGAATGTGTCGATTCAGTCCTGCTCAGTGTGAATTATATTTTATTAATCTTTTTTTATTAAATGGGTGTGGCTCTTCTAAAAATTTGCACCATTGATGATAGAATTGTTGACACTTTCTGTGAGGCATGTGCTACAAAAGGTCTATTGCGTGATAATACAGAATGGGAAAATACCTTTTCTGAATCTGTTGTCAATGAGATAGTGAGAAAATTAATGCAGAAAAAATTAATGTATAAAATATGAAAACTTGAATGGAATTACATTTTCAATGATGCTTGAGATCAGCGTCCAGCCTCTTCTTACCTGAGGCTACTAAATTTATTTGTGATTCAGTTTTCTTATTTTATAAATTTGGGTTTAAATATGTATTTCAATATATCAGATATTATTTAAAAAAAAAATAACGGATATAAAATTTCATTCTAACAGTAAGTTAGATTAAGTATTCCAACGTATTTTTAACGTGGGGCCAAAAAATAGCTTAGCTAATTTTTATAGAAGGGCCCATGGATTTGGTTCTGGTGTATTTAGAATTAATTAATAAATAACCATAACCTTAAACCCATTAATATATAATTATATATCCAAGTCCAACTATCTATATTAATATTACCTTACGCTTAGAGCTCTCGCTTAAGATACGAGAAGTAAGGGGATCAACACCCAAATGCAATATGCACCAATTAGGCAAATCTTGGCGCGTATACAGCTAGTAATGATAATAATATAAATAATTGGTATCATTATTATTTTTGTAATTTTGTTATTTAAAAAAAAAACAGCACAATGGGTTTTCCTCATGTAACTAATTAGGATTGAGTTGCGTTCATAAATTGACATGTTCAAACTCAATACAGGATTCGCGAAAGTGGGTATTCCTAATAATTTTCCAGCAAGGTTAATGATATTGGCACTTAAGCTAAAACTATTAAACATATTTAAACTTTTTGATATATTCGTTTAATATAAAAGTACAAAATTAAAAAACAGAAAATAATAAACGTATCATAAAAATCATTACAGTAAAATTAAATATAAAACATATAAATATCTTCATGAATAAGTATATAAATAAACATGCTCCATGTTTGCAAGCTAAAGGAAGCATAGAAACTACAGATCATCCCGATATAAATTAACATTTTCTAAAAATTATTTTACAAGCGTCCTAAAATCAAATCTCAGTACTTAAAAATACGAAATTTCGTCTTTACATTTTTTCAGCATAGTCAAAAGCTTTTGCACCTAGGCATCTAATTGCCTTGGGCGACATGGATTTTCGATATCATCATATTTAAAATATACAGAAAGGTTTAGGAATTCTCTCACGATACTCTCTCCACCTCCAATTATTTTAAACCCTAAATAGCTTAGCCTCAGCGATGCGATAGACCACAATATCTTTTGAGAAGTTTTGAATAAAAAAGTATTGAAAATAACATCATTACTTTTTTATAATCTTTGAATTTTTGTTAATTTCTCGAATATCATCTCGTATTTTAATTCTGCCAGATATGGGTTTGAACTCTGTCGTGAACGTATTTCTTAAAAAATTTTCGCAAAATGGCTCAGGCACTTTTTATGAAAGACAAAGAAAAACACCAAAACCCCATAAAGACTTTGAAAATTTGATTTTTTGTATATGTTAGAAATTAAAATTAAATAAATCTTAATATGGTGATATGGTAAAAAGTTAATATCTACTTTAATTTCACAGTTACTAACTTTGAATTTAGCTATAAACCATTTTCCTGCTGCCTCACTGGCTTTTAAATTTTTTACAAAATTCTCGTAAACGGATTTAAACATTGAAATTGGCAAAATGACAAGCCTATATTACAAAACAGCAACAAAATCAAAATAAAAAAAAAAAAAAAAAAAAACACCACATAATGAGTTTTCCTCATGTAACTAACACTAGATAAAAGAAAGAAAAAAAAAAAAAAAAAAAACTTTTCGCTATAATACTGTGTTTCTTTGTATGTGTTCATTCCTTAGAAAACTAAAAAAACCTTTTCCTTATAATCTTAGATTTTATCTAAATAAATATTAGTCAATTTATTTTGTTTTATACTATCCGTTACCATATTTTTATCTTAAAAAAAATCAATTTTAAATCACTCCTCATCAAAATCTTTTGGAATGATGGCTTTTTGAATGCGCTCTTCTTCGTCTTTTTCCTTATTTGGATCTTCCCAGTCAAAATTTTTTGGGAACATGCTCTCTTTAAGACTTTGTTCAGGCAGTTCACAGTCGATGTACGGGCTCCAGAATTCTGATAAACTCCAGTATGTTTTAGCAGGTAAATTTGAATTTAACATTTCACAAATCCTACATAAAAAATAACTTTCAAACGGCCAATCCCCCACAGGAGGATGCCATATTTTATATTTTTGCTTCCATTTAAAATATTCATTGTAAGCAGTGTCATTTTTATCAAGATAGTTCAGATATTCACCTAACTCCTTCGCTGTACCGTATTTAGAAGCGTCAATGAATGAACCTGGAATCGCTAATTTGGGATTGCTATAATTAGCTCCACCCAATACAACAGGGACAAGACCCATTTCCAAGTACCGCCAATATTTCTCAGATATATAATCAGTACAAATTCCATTTTCAAAAGACAGAAAAAACTTATAGGGTAGTAAATGTTCTGGCGTACACCAACGTGAACAATTGATCCAATTTTTCAAGCTGTCACGACAGCTACCACCAGAATGTATATCTGTATACTCTTGTAGCAATCTAGCATATTCTATACGGAAAAAGAAGTTACAGTTTCCAATGAGCCAGGCAGTTTTCAAACTTTTAGATTTAGCATAATCAAAAGCTGGATCAGGTCGAGGTTCGTTTATTGACAATTTTCTATATTGCAAGTACGGCAGATAAATATCACTGTTTGCTTTATAGGTCATTGTCCAATTAAAATATCCATTATATGGCACAACATTTGTGTCAGAATTTTTTGGAGTCTCTGATGTGAAGAATATCCAACGTTGATTCAGGCGTCTATTTTTATTTAAAAAATTTAATGAATCTGGGCCAGGCATATTTCTTTCATGGAAGATAACAGCATCAGCTAAATGGAAATAATCTTTATCATAGGTCACACGGCAATTTCTATACTTGCACGTGATATTGTTAAAATAACCTTTTAATGAATTTTTAGGTAAGTTTGGCCATTCTTTTCGTTTGTGAAGTTCAGTGTATATTAATATGATTTTTTTATTGCCCTTTTTAGTTTTTTTCTTTTTATAAATGTAATTGTCTTCAATAATAAGGTTCTGTGTTTTCTTTGATTCATCGTTAACGACATTGTTGCTTATTATTTTTATCTTATCCTGTTTAACAAAGTTTTGCACTGCATCATTCTTTATTTCATTTGTTATGACAGAAAGATTCTCCATTGCACTATTTTTACTGTTCTTTAGATTATAATTTATCGTTGCTTTATATGGAAATTTAGGAATATCAATCAAAGTAATGTGTTTGGAATCATTTTGTTTTAACATTACTGGTTCAATTTTGCTTGGTACTATTTTATTCCAGAGCTTAGGACTAAATACAACATCTCTTGTGAGAAAGTCATCCCACTCTTTCTGCAACTGCTGAACATCGGGTATGACATTGGAATGCTCAATGACGCTAGTCTCCATTGTGGGGACAAATCTACGATAAAATTTACATCATTGAAAAACATGTTTGGGTACCAAAGTACCAACTATATATATTTTTATCTATAAAAGTTAATAGTAATGTAGGTGGGGACCGTTTCATGTCCATAAACAATTGGGCAAATACTAATATAGGCGAGGATGGTTTCACGTCCATATATAATTGGGCAAAAGTAAATCTACCTAAGGGCAGTTTCGCGTTTATGTA
>JAUZNK010003153.1:13920-27325 GCA_035046665.1 Euphysa ruthae | reverse complement strand
AAAGCTATTTCATAATGTATGCATGTGTGTATTTTTTTCTGAAATTTCAAAAATCGAAACGGGCGCCAAAGGGTTAACAAAATGCAAAATTTCTTGAATTTTGAAAGAAACTATTTAGAAAACAAGCTCTAGTGACTAATAGACTCCCTGAAAAAAAAATCTATGGCTCTAAAATTTCATATCTTAAATTCTAGAAAAAATATTCGAAATATTTCCAAACATCACCGAAATTGCAGCACATTTGAAACACATCACCTTGATAACAATTTTAAAATGCTAAATCATCCAAAAATTGTTTACCAGAATTCCCTAAATGTTAATTATTGAGAAAAATTAAATTGGTCAAAAATAATCAGGTCCCAAAAAAAAATGTCAAAAATATTTCAAGACAATTTTTTTTTAATAAATTAGGAGAGCAAGAATGTTTGGCAGGTGGCCATATGGGTAAAAATGTCATCTATAGTACTGTAACTTCATAGAAAATTTAGAAAAAAAGTAAAGAACAGATTTCCAAAAATTTTCGTATTTAGGCCTAAAATTGTTTCAAATCATGTAGACGTGGCCTAATAACAATTTGAAAATGACCAAGATGCAAAAGTAATCACAAATGATATTTTCATACTTAAAATAAATTTGCAGTCAAATCGAAAAAAAAAAATTGCTAAAAAAATATTTTTAAATATTTTTGACAAAATTTGAAAAACTACAGGGCCCGGGGCAGGATAATGAGAACTTTCAGCATGTGACCATACTGAGCAGAAGAATTTGTCCTTTAACTTAGTACTTGGTGCAAAATTTCAAAAAATCCCCTCATTAACAATTTTGAGAAAATTGTGAAAATACTGATTTAAGACCTAAAATGACCATATTTGGACATATTTGGTACCAGTACTGTAAAAAAGAATGAACTGTTTTTGAATAAATGACCAAACGGATGGACGAATGGACATGGGTGATTCATAAAAATCCTTCAGCTTAGCCAGCAGCCAAAAAAGTAGTTTAAGGTATTGGATGTTACATCCAAGTAAAATGAAAAAAAGAAACAATTAATATTTTAAAATTTTTAATTGCATACCTCTTTAATTTTCCGCGCTTTCCATAACTATAAAAATTAAAAATAATATACAACATTGCTAATATCTAGAAAATTTTGATAAAAGAAACATAGATGAACTTACAGCCTGCTTGTGATCGGAAGAAAACACTCGTTCTTAGACCGCAAAAAAAAAAAACGCGTTAAAACGAATGTTTAATACACATGAAATATTCAAACATACTTCAAAATTGTTTTCATAAAGGATTACCACTTAGAATAATTGAAAATCTTTTTGCAATAACAAAAAAACTTTTAAACAATATCATAAAATCAAACCAATCTAACTTGAGAATCAGTAATTTGTTTTCTTTCACCTCTTTTGAAATCTTCTATCATCTGCAGAGATTCATCTAATTTTTTCTAAAAAAAATAGATAATTTCTTTTCAATTATAAGTCTTAAAATTTTTTGTTTGGTGCCACCATTTTTATTTAAATATACTTTTTTTTTTTTTTACATTTTGCCACTGAATTTTACTGAAATCTGATAATAATTTCTTTGATATACGAACTTATTATAGAGGACTTTTATTCATGTAGACATGCTTAAACACATAGGTGAATATACATGGTCTTGTCACATAGCTGAAATGTGACAGTACGCCACATATGTATCATGTAGAAAGGCTATTATTAGCAAAATCTACATATACAAAGAGAAATGTTTACAATTATCATGTGTAACTTTTCACAAATAAAGTTAACTGATTCTAAGAACTAAATAAGAATTAACTGTTGACATGAATAAGTTATACAATTCTTTATTAATTTTAAATTAACTATGCAATGACATATCATTTAATATCGCCCACAAATAATATATTGGATAAACACTTTCTTTTTTAAAACACCTATCTTTGTCTTTTTATTTTCCTCAATTTTTGGAAAATACAAGTAAAATATAGCCCAACAGTTTGCAAAAAAAAAATTCTATTTTCTTAGAAAGTCAAGAAAACTTCTGGAAGCCAAGAGAATACAACCAAGCAAATATAAAATATCTCCCCAATAAGAAAAACTAACCACTTTATTTGCACAAAATTCGGAAATCACAGCAAAAAAATCCAACAATATAAAGAAAATATTTCAATATAAAGATACATACACCCCAAAAAAGCATCAAAAATTATTTGTTTTATTTGCAAAAATGTTTGGAAACAATAAAGAAACCATGGAGAAACCATAGATAAACCATATATAAACCATATATAAAACATATGAACCATTTATCTATGGTTTTTATATAGTTTATATAAAAAACCATAGATAAATCAAGGAGAAAATATACAGAAATTTTTAAAAATGTTGAAATTAATGATATTGCACATTATCACAACAGTTATACAAGTTATGCATCTTATCCGAGTAAATAACCCAACGCAAAAATTTACAGCATTATCTTCAAAAACGTCTGGAAATGATGGCAAATTGCAAAAAATAATCCATTATGATAGAAGAATTTACAAGTCAAAGTGGCACAAATTCTGTTTTATATGCAGACATTTGTTTGCATAGCAATCTTTGAAAAAAAAAAAAAAAAAAAAAAAAAAAAATTGGCAAGAAATTTTTCAACATTAAAGTTAAAAGTAATTTTAAAGGCCAGATAAAATTGTATAAAT
The DNA here is from genome assembly GCA_035046665.1 of Euphysa ruthae. Taxonomy (NCBI): domain Eukaryota; kingdom Metazoa; phylum Cnidaria; class Hydrozoa; order Anthoathecata; family Corymorphidae; genus Euphysa; species Euphysa ruthae. The sequence continues at coordinate 24,615 of JAUZNK010003153.1, read as the reverse complement.
AAAACAATTTAAAATTACAGACCTGGGATACAAGCAGTGTCCTTGGATCAGTAACATCAAAGCATCTTTGAAGCCGTCCTGAGTATGTTGACTGAAACACAAAAAATGTTAATAAACTAAATTCAAATTTAACACAAGATAAAATAAGTCTCAAGCCATCAATGATTTTAATTAATGGCCCCTCCAAAATTCTATCTATCAACCAAATTATAAAATTTTCAAATCAGCATTTATAATTCGTATATAAAAATATTTTGGATTTTAATGATCTCAACAAAAACAAATTTTTATTTTAATTTAGAAGCAATTTCTAATAATACAAAAAATAACTGAAATAAATGAATAATAATTAACCTGGTCAAATCGCTCGTGCTCAAGGGAAAAAGGAGGATAAGAGGACATTTTTATTTATTCTAAAGAAAGATTTATTACTATATTATTATTATTATTAGTTATTGGTGCATATATTAAATATGATGAAATGTAAAAAAAAAAAACCAAGTAACAATAATTAATAATATGTAATAATTAATATTTAATAATAATATTCCAATTAATATTTCATACTAATGCAAATTTTCAAATACTAAAATGTTTTTATCATTGCATCATTAATCACATTATAAGATATAATGATGTAATTAATTTTTAATGTATGATGTAATGATTTTATAATTGCATCATTTATCACACTATAAGATATTGAATTTTTAATGTAAGATGTAATTATTTAATGAATTTGCGCACCACAAAATTAAATTAGAAACAGAGTTATCTAGACCTTTTGTATCGTTTTTTTGTTATGTATCTTATTATTTAAGAAAAAAAATCAAACAAACAGCTTTTATAAGTACATTGTCAAATACCAATAACTACATAGCTAAGTAGGGTAAGATATAGTTATAATATGATAGTTGTATCACAATTAGGGAAAGTAAGGCAAGTTATTGAATAAAGTATCTCATTAGAAAAATTATAGAGAATTGTATTATAATTATAAAGATAAGTAATTATAATTTTTTTGGAAATAAAAAACCACATTCTTAAATATCTCCCATTCCATTAAGTACCACCTTTGAGTACAATAGCTATCGCCCAATGTTTGTTGAATTTTGCTGAAAAAATGTATATATATTTTTGCATGTTTGGGTAAACAAATATTCAACTTTGCCAAGTTGCCTGTTAAATCTATAAATTCCCTTTTCTGTGAATAAACCCAGAGTTGTAACAGGTGCTTTTTGGGCAGGATAAAAATCTTAATACCATTGATAATTTCATGAAAGAGATATATTGATAGCCTTGACAGAGCAGTACAACAAACGTAAAATTTACCTAAATTAAATAAATAGGGTAATTGGTTGTACCATTACACTAAAAACTACTTTGAGTTCCAGTTAATTTTATTTGACATTAAAAAATAGGACATTCTCTAATAAATATATTACATTCCATCCCATATCTGATAAATTTTTTAATGAAAAGAAGATTATCTTTTTAGAGTTATCCTACAATAAATAAAATCTAAAAATCCTTGAATACCATGATACAAACGATCAAAAAGAAATAAAATAATAAGCGTCTAAATATAAATACAATAAAAACTTTTTTTTCACATTACAAGATAGGAAATTTTCACGTATAAACTCAAATAACTAAATAATTTTACTCCTTGAAGCAGTGTTGACAGAAAGTTCAGAACAAAAAAAAAAAGATACTAAGAACATAAAATACAAGACTATAAATCCAAATCTTTCTTTTGGACCTTTTCAAAAAACTTTCTGTTTTGATTTTTACTTCTAGAAAGTCCTTTTCATTTTACCAGAATTTCTGAGAAGCTCCTGTTTCTTAACTAAATTATATGGGGTCTAATAAACAAACTATATATTTAAAAATAAAAATTAATAAAAACTTTTAGAGATATCTTTGCAATTTAGGAATGTCTATGTGATTGAGAGATACAGAAGATTTGGGAGATAGACACAATTGAGAAATTAGATTGATTGAGAGTTTAATGTAATTGAGATATAGACCTGATTGAGGAATAGACACAACTGCAGGAAACGGTTTCGTAATTAAAGAATAGACGTGATTTCGTGCTTGAGGGGATGGCATGATTTTGTAATTGAGGGATAGATGAGATTAAGAGACACAAAGGAGGGATGGATGGGATTAAGAAATAGACATAATAAAGGGATAGACGGGATTGAGAAATAGACACAAGTGAGGGATATAAGTGTGATAACAAGACAGACGCAAGCTTTTTACATGTCAAACTCCTTTCCCTGGCCACTGATCCAGAACTTGCTCCAGCTTGTTCAGTTTTTCCCTCAAACATTACAATATAGAACCCTTTAACTAAAAAAGAATTTCCACCAAACAATGACCTTAAATCTTGTAAATGTACTTGTGAATAAATCTCCCAAATAATTTTTTTTTTATTATTATGTATCTATGTATATTCTTACAGCCTGTAACATTTTAATTAATTCTTTTTTACCAGCTACCTGTTTTATTGTGCATTAATTTATTTTATTTGTCATTTCCTAATTTCTCATTCGTTTAAATAATTATTTGGGTATAAATATAAATATAGAAACCAGGTTTTATTTTATAAAACCCCCACTAAGAGCAACTTTATTGATTGAATCACTGAAATCTTGGCCAATAAACTGCAAAATAACCAAAATTTCTATGAGCTGAGAAATTTCTTTCTACAATAAATACAGGATATAATATATAACATAACAACTATGTAAATATATAAAAATTAATATCAAACTCTCATAACATAAAATAAAAGAGAATAATTGATGATGCTGCTAAGGCTTTGTCAAATTTTATTCATTGTGTATTATGAAATTTACCAATCAGGTAGGTAGTTCAAACAAAGCACTTGAAAAAAAATGGAATGAGTAACTAACCAAAAATTGTTTTGAAAGACTGTACATAATCACCAACTGATATTGGCACACAATGGTACTTTGCAAATTAATAAAATCATTTAAAAAAAAAAAATTGACCCTCATTTTTCCTAATTATCCAAAAAAATTAAAAAAAAAATCTAAAAAAGGCATAAGTTTTCTTTTCAGAAACTAAAAATTAGAGGGGATGATAAATAGGGAAAAAGCGTTAACTGTTATAGTCCCAAAGTCTTAAAAATATGTTTCAAAGCAAATTTTATTCCAAAAAAAAGTTTTTTTTAAATGGTTTAACCAAAAATCTAAAATAGCTGTTTTATACATTATGATTATATCAAGGACAGATAAGCAAATTTATATGACTGTCTCGGATTTGCTGGGTTCCAATAACAGGACAGATACACCAACTACACTACTCATTTCAGTTGTAATGTGGTTGTGGTCTCTCATAAATACATAATTAATTTTATATCATATACAATAATTACATTAACAAAAATATTTCATACAAAATATACAGTTAAATAACAAAACCAACTTAAAAAAAAAATATGTAAAAACCTTAATATCAAAATATTCCCTTCCTCTTTCTATGAAAGTATGAAAATATGTAAAACCACCTGTTTTCGTTTTTCATATGGATATGGTGCTTGGTGCAAACTAAGTGACATCATTATCTGGTAACTTTGTCAGTGAAATGTTCAATGTAGATTTGCTATCACTTGCATCACTTTCATTTCCGTTATTCACAATATAATTGTCCTTCTTTTTTAAAAACCGTAATCTTGGTGAACTGACTGAGCCTGTGTTTCTGTGTGTGGTAGTTACTTTTGGTTTTCTAGGAGTGATATCGCTACCATGTCTCGAAATTTGACTTGTGGATAGAGAATTATTAGGATTAGTATTTATGGGGGAGTTAGTGCGAGTAGTGCAATTGGAATAGTACATGGAACCATCCAGAATTTCACGACTCATATCACTTAATTCTCCATCTTCAGTAACATTTGATTCACTGTAAATAAAAATTACAAGTTTTAAGAATTTTAAGTTTTTTTTTTTTTTTTCAAATATGGACAAAATTGAAATTCAACTACAAGACAATTGCTAAAAAATAATTTGTTTCCAATCTAGCAGATGATATGATATCCGGTAGACAGGTCAATCTTTTTTTTTTCATTTCCAAATGACCCAATTTATCAGAAATAAATTTAATAATTTCAGCATCATTTTTTGAGAAAAGTAAAAAATATTGATTGTTGTAATTTTTTTTTGGATCATAAATCAGGAATAAGAGCAAGAACTTTCATGTGTTCATAGGAGTCCAAAGATTCAATCCATGGTCCTCTAACATCATGCAAATTTCAAGAAAAGATAACTAACAGCTTTCAAGAAAAATTTTAAACCGTTGATTTTAGACCTAAAATGGCTGTAATATAATGGCATATCCAGGTGCAGTAAAAAAAAAAAAAAAAAAAAAACCAAAATTTCTTTCATAAACTAATTGTCACTTTACTAAATTTAAAACCTTACACCTTTGCGCTAAACAGCCAGATAAACAAAAAGAGGAACATAGGTGATTTTAAAGGACTCATTTAGAACAAAGAATTGTCTTAAACATATAAATCTTTTTAAGTATCAAACACAACCTAAATAGCAAAAAACTTTGTTTGGTGAATCCCTAAACCCTTAAACCTCAGTCTAAAAAGTTTGCTTACATTGCTCAAAAATACTTTTCTAGATGACTTTTATAAATAAAGAAGAGAATATTTAAAATAATTTACGAAAAAGTAACACCATGTTTTGAAAATCAGGATATATTTTAGTGATGAAACACAAGTGGAGTATAGTGTCCTGAGAAAACACTATCTAAAGAAATCCCTCTTCCAAATTAGGCGTTCCCTCATTGCCAAATTTTTAAAAAGCCTCTGATAGCCCACTATAATAGATGCAAATGTTCCAATTTTGATTTTTTAAATAGGCTCACGATAAAAATATAGACAAATTTCAAAAATTTAAATTATGTTTAGTCAAAAAAACTTATTTTTTGAATCATTTTATACAAAAGTATGGAGGAACAGGTCATTAATTTGCCCCTAGCAATTTTAGTCTTGGATAAAAAATGCACAATTTAGATCGATAGGACCTATTTCGTGTCCCATTACTTATAATAAAAGCTATCATCCAAAATAGATATTTATAACATATAATATTATAGACCGCACACAAATTAGCACAGTCTGTAGCATAAACTATGTTATAAACAGACCCTAGTACTCTTAAAATATCCATGTCCTAAATCATTTTAAAATCAATGTGTTAAATAAATAGACCCTGCTCCTCTTACAATATCCGTACGCTAAATCAATTTTAATCACAATATACCAAATAACCATAAAATAATCCACCATTACTATCAGATATCTTTACTCATTTAAAGTATGTGCTATACCTGTTCCTTTGGAAACGAGGAAATCTAAGAGAAAGATTTTCAAGGGATCGAACAAATGGATCATCACTGTCTGTATATACTGGTGGGTTCTAAATAGAAAATAATCTTAAAAAATGTTATATTAACTCAAATACAAAGGATTTTTTCGAGTGAGGATAAACGTCACCTATTACTTATTTCATGTTTTGAGAAGAATTATTTTAAGTTTATTCTAGATCGATGCAGGTGAAACCCAACCAAAGATTGGTAATATTAGGAAAAATATTGACAATAACACTATTATTCTATATCCAGTTAATTGTGAGAAACATTAAAAAAAGTAATTCCGATATAGCCTAGCAACTGGAGTTTTTGGATAAATCAATAGAAACTTGAAAAAAGATCTCAGCTCTTAAACTTACTTTAACCTTAGTGATAAAACTCTTACCATATTTTGCTTTTTCTTTCTCTGTTTTTGTAGTGGATTTGCTTCCGTAATTACCTCTTCCAGTTCATGTATCGCTTCACAATTTACCTCATCTTGCTAAATAAAAACAAAATATCAATGGTAAAAAGCACAGCTTATCTGGTTCCTTTTTTTGTTTTAGCACCAGGTAATCACAAATAAATATAGATTAATAATTTCTTCCAGACAAACATTCTTATTTGTCCCTAATGTTAGAAAACAGACCAGGGTGAAAGATTTAACTACAAAAATATGAAATATTATGGAATTAAAACATTTTTTTTTTTTTTTGCATGATTATTTTTGCAATGTTGATAAAATAATGAAGACTTTCTATATACTCAATAAGATATTCTTCCAAAAAAAAATTGGGCACACATGCTCACACACAAAAAATAAGCACTGTAAATTCAAGAAACTTACCCGTCATGAAATTTCATTAATAAATATTGTACATGACAACCATGATGAAACAAGCCATACATAACACAAAACATAACACATAACATGACAACCATGAAACAAGTCATACACAACATATAACACATAACATAACACATAACATGACAACCATGATGGAACAAGCCATACATAATACATAACATAACACATAACATGACAACCATGATGAAACAAGCCTTACATAACACATAACATAACAAGTAAAATGACAGCGATGATGAAACATGCCATACATAACACGTAACAGCAAAAAAATCAAAATATTCATTATCTGAAAACAAATTTTACACAATGGAGAAATGAAAATGATTCAGTTTTGCCGATACCTTGTCAAAAGGCTTCTTGTTAAAAATCAAAAAAATACTTATATTAATATACAAAGCAGAGCGTATGAATTTGTTTCAAGCAAAAAATGAATTTGTATTACACCAATATTTTTTAGATGATTGCTTTAAGAGAAATTTCCAGTAAAATTTTTGCTATCAGATAGCTGTTTTAGTTTTATTTTACAAAGTTATATTTTATAATTATCTACATTATTTACAAAATATTGAAGTTTTTCTGTAAAGTTTTAAAAGTTTTTATCAGACAGAATTTTTTTTTTTGCAAAATTTTTATCTTACGCAAAACAAAAGGTTTTTCCCACTTATCCTTTATGATAGTTTTTTTATATTTCAACGGTATGATTTTTTCTTTTATTTTAGAGAATGAACTGTCTTAAAAGAAGAACAAAAAATATCATCCCAAAATATCATCCCAACAATCTTTCAACTCAAAAAATTCAAATTCCATAAAATAGACAAACAGCGTGTTGATATAAAGTATAAAGCAATCAATCTCTGCTTCTTGAACAGGCGTTTTGCATATCTTTCTTTTTTTTCAATATTTAGTTTAAGGCAGAAGTCAGAGCATAAAATACGTATTAAGCATACTTGTCTAATTCGTAATGTGTGGGTTATCAAACTGTATGTACACTTTTCCCGCTAAAGGAAATTTTTTTATTAAGTATATGCACACAACAGAACCAATGGAGCCACTTATCAAAAGATTTTCGATTTTCACATTATCAGTAAGCATTATTCTACAGCCAGTACAAAATACTAGTTCTTTCTGTATATTGGCAGTATACCAGTATACCAGGTGGTATTGACAGGGAATATTTTGATGTACCATTATAATATTTTCCAAATTAATGTGCAAAAACGGTTTGCGTTTTTGCATCTTTGGAGTTATCATTTCTTGCATTTCCAAATAAAGTTCTTCATAAGTTGTACCTAAACCTATAATTTCAATATCGCTTTGCTGAGGTAAATAAAGTTTAAATTTTTAAAAACAAAACTCTTCAGGATTATCTAGTTTGGTAACTTTGTGATATCACATAACACTTGGCTTTATACGTTTCCTCATTCTTCCTAAGCCATTCTTTAATTATATAAGTTTGTTTGGCGAGTTTTCTTGACAGTTTTCATCTATGCAATCTGGTTTTTTCTTGTAACATGTTCAGTATAAACACATAGTTATTTCCTGTTTTACTCTGTTTTAACATTAATGCAGACTTAAACAACCTCACAGTTTTCTCTCTCTCTCCAGTTGGAATATTCACCACTTCAGTGTTTGAACAACGGAGACACAGTGATAACACCCTCTTTACTATTTCATGAGCTGAAACTTCACATTTTGTCAACAACAAATTTCCAATTTTCCAGATTGTTTTCATAACATTTCCATCAGCACTTTCTTTTGCTGCCTTCTTCATGAGTTCATATGATTTGTTCTGGTTTACAAAGGTAGTACGCCAAATATGTTACCAAGGCATACCATGGCAAATATGCCACATACTGAATGTTCATATTAACCTTCAATAAAGATCGAACCATTTTATTGTAAGGACTAATATTCCCTTCTGTCAACCTCTCTTGTATAACACGGTAGTTATCTTTACACATGATTTATGGCCAGCTCATATTCCTCCTAAAATCTAATATTTTTAAAAGATATTTGTAAAATCGAATCCAACTTTATATTGCTTTTGTAAATCAGTATCAAAATCGGTTGGTGGTCTAGCAATGATTGTATGATCTGTTGGCAGCCATCGTATTTTGAAACCACATGTAACACCTTTTTTTTTCTTTTTGCAAGTTGATTTATGATAGTGAGTTTGAACAAAATTTAATAATTTATGTAATTCAGTATACCGGTTCTTACGAAGTAGAGGCATGCAATATATTTGTCAATAAATATAAATACTTCCTGGCACCCCTCAAAATTTAGTATTTGTCCCATTGGGGAATGCCTCCTAAAATTACTGTTCTATCTACTGTTGTAGAATTTTCAGCTTTGTTTCAAAATCAATTCGGAGAACTTGCTCCTCAGTCTATTGTTCAAAATATTGTTGAACACCAATTTGGCTATTAGAACTCAGCATATGAGCAAGATAGGAAAAAGGTATAGATGCCAAACTGTCATATTTTAACTAAAATACGTCATTTTCTTGAAGTACTAACGATTCCACTGAATATTTTTAAACTGGGCAAATATTTGGGCACCCTTTATTACTTTAACAGATTTGTTTTTATCAAGTAGTTGTAATTTTGCTTTGCACAGTTTGCATTGTATCAAAGACAACAGGTTTAAACTCAAGCAGGTAAAGAGCATTAAAGATGCACTGGCAGTAAGACATGGATAAAATATACTCAGCTTGGTGAGTTCACACACATATTTATATGTGGGTTAAGCCTCAGCTGTCCCACCAATTTCCCCCCAAATTTGGACCCAATTTTCTCGCATTGCGAGCACAAGTATTAAAAGTTTGCCACATGGTCACACTGTGATTGTTATGTATGGGATGATCCCTGAGATATTTAAATCACCAGGATACTATATTATTAACATTAATTCATGATACCTCAAAATAAATTGAATAGTCAAGGGAGCTTCTATTATCCGCCTTTACACTTTCATCATGATTACTTTTTCAATATATGTTTTATTTATTCTGCATGCCATCTCAAAATAAAGTGAAACAGGAATTTTCCCAGCATAATGTTTATATGCATTTGAAGTGTCTTAATAAGTTAAAAAATTTTACCAAATTTTATAATTATAAAATTATAGGTTGAAAAGTGTCAATTTTAAACATTTTTTTTCATTTTACCCCCCAAAAAAAAAGTTTATCTTCTTACAAAACCTGTATCACCTTTTTTTTCGTGAAGATCATGTCACAAAAATGATAAAACTATATTAAACTTCTTCAAAGAACTTTATTTTACCTTTATTTGAAGACACTAAACTACTTTTCTTACAAAATATCACAATATCAAAATTAGTCTCCCCATTTAAACACCAAAATAAACATTTGAGTAAGAAATAAAGCAGAGCAGGCCTGCATTCCCCCTTCAACAACTAATTGTCTTAAACTATGCCTAGTACATAAAACTTTCACAAAAATTTTTATTTTCTTTTACTGACACCAGAATTTCAAACATTTTAAATCAGATTTTTTAAATTTGAAAAAACTCTTTATAAAGATCAGGGTCATTTTTGCCAGTCTCATTATTAATTTGGTGAACTCCAGAAAATTTAAAAGTATAACATGCAAAATCATATGATTTGACACCATCATATTCAATCAAGGACCCACCTCTGTGAGAGTTTGGAATCATCTAGAACCTACAGTGGAATATACAGCAAATTCCCACTAATTCAGCTTTGATCAATCATAAGTTTTTTCCTGATAAGGTTAATCCAAATATTTTTTGTGAGAAAAATTTTTTCTTCTCGTTGGAAAGCAAATTGGGCCAATATTCAAAATATATTATCAAAATTTATAAAAATATTTATTATCAAAATTCCTTTGGGCAAATAAAATATTTAATCGGGGTTACAAATTAGCGTCAGTCACCAAACAATGTATGTTGGAAATTAGCGTCAGTTACCGAACAATGTATGTTGGAAATTAGCGTCAGTTGCCGAACAATGTATGTTGGAGATTAGCGTCAGTCGCTGAACAATGTATGTTGGAAATTAGCGTCAGTCGCCGAACAATGTATGTTGGAAATTAGCATCAGTCACCGAACAATGTATGTTGGAAATTGGCGTCAGTCACCAAACAATGTATGTTGGAAATTAGCTTCAGTCACCGAACAATGTATTTTGGAAATTAGCGTCAGTCACCGAACAATGTATGTTGGAGATTAGCGTCAGTCACCGAACAATGTATGTTGGAAATTAGCGTCATTCACCGAGCAATGTATGTTGGAAATTAACGTCAGTCAACGAACAATGTATGTTGGAAATTAGCGTCATTCACCGAACAATGTATGTTGGAAATTAGCGTCAGTCACCGAACAATGTATGTTGGAAATTAGCGTCAGTCACCGAACAATGTATGTTGGAAATTAGCGTCAGTCACCGAACAATGT
>JAUZNK010003153.1:0-13820 GCA_035046665.1 Euphysa ruthae | reverse complement strand
TCAGTCACCGAACAATGTATGTTGGAAATTAGCGTCAGTCACCGAACAATGTATGTTGGAAATTAGCGTCAGTCACCAAACAATGTATGTTGGAAATTAGCCTCAGTCACAGAACAATGTATGTTGGAAATTAGCCTCAGTCACCGAACAATGTATGTTGGATTAATTAACTAGTTTAATTAATGTTTGTTTTTCCGAGTGAAATCTATTTCTGTCAAGCTTCATAGGGAAAAAAATAATGCAGTTAATCTTAGAAACATTAGCTAAAAAAACAAATCTAAAAAAGCTTTATTATGATAAATAATACTGAGTTTAGAGAACAATTGCTAAAACCGTGCAATGTGTTTTCTATCTGCTTCAAAATTATTTGTGTAAGCATATTTTTTCCAAACTAGAATATCCATAAACGTGCAAATTTAAGGGCCAGTGACATAGTAAAACATCTAGCTTAGATTCAAATAAATAATTGTTTCAGAATCATCGCTAACAGATAAAAATATTTTTAAAATAATAAGTTGAAATAATGTTAAATTTGATTTTGCGTTTCGTAAAACTATAAAAGATTTTAGTTTCACTGTAAACACCCTTAGGAAGTTAAAACTATAAAAGATTTTAGTTTCACTGTAAACACTAACACCCTTAGGAAATTAAAACTAACTCTACCCAATTCCGTATAACTGCAGTTACAATTAAATGTAAAAGCCTGCTACAGAAACACTTTAAATTTAAATTCTTTAACTTATACACAGTATTTCAAGTTTCATTTACCTCTCTTTTCTGAAATTAAATAGAAGAAAAAGTTTTATTAATAAAAACTTAAGATCAATAATATTTATGATTTTGGCCAGTGTTATAACTTTTTTCTTAGATAAATCATTTGCTTTTTGAAGAAAAGTTAATCTTTTATAAGAATAAAAAACTATCGACATTAAGTTATATTAAATACAACCTTTAACACTAGCTTTTTATATAAGAAAGTAAACATACCAGTAGATAAACAATTATCTTTGATTAAATCTGTCAATATAATAAAGAAAACGATGTTTTTTCTGTTTTCTAACAATTAAATTTGAAACAAAAATCATAACGGAATGATATTATACTGAAAACTCTTTCAGTATTTGTGTGATCAAAGTGTAACGAAAACATAAGTTTGTGGTTAATTATTCTATATTTATAGCAGCCTGAGTTTGACCACAAAAATTATTAACAAACAATGCGTTGCAATGCAATGTTATGTTTTTACTTCGCGCATTGATTTATTTCTCTAAATAGGCTAATACATAGCTAAGCTTTCAGTTCGAGCCCTGCCGTGGGTGGTCACCTTTTAAAATGTTTGATAACTTATTTAATAAGTTCTAAATTATTCAGAAATACTCTTAGATGATTAGACAATATTTTTAAAACATAATTTATGGGTTTTATAGTTTAATTAATTTAAAGAATCAAAATACATTTGAAAGATGGCAAAAAAAAGGTTTGGCAAAGCGAAAGCCAAGTCAAAATGATACACGGTATGCAAAACATGCAGTGTTACGTTGTCTATTGACAACTGCTTTGAGATCTACCACACTTAAAAATATTATGCTGAAAAATACATGGATATGTTTTTAAATGAGCAATAGACTTTTATATATTTATAATTCACTTAATTTGTTTTCATTGACTTAAAAATTGTTGAAATATCTAAAATCTTCTTAAATTACCCTTTCAAACTTTATCATTTATTATAATTTAAAAGAAAGAATAATTATAATCTTAGAATGCAAAGTTTTTTTTTCAAAAAAAAGTCTAAAAAGTACTTTGTCTGATACTACAGCATTCAGAAAAAATGCGCCACAAGGGTTAATTTAGGTCTTTGATATTACTTAAAATACAATGTGTCTAACTGGAAATTATAGATTGTGTTAATACAATACAAAACGATTAAGAGGAAGAGTCTTAGATCAAATCTGTTTATGATGAAAGAAACAATTATAAAGAAATCCACTATTGGATCAGATTAAATTTTGTTTTCATGAAATATGTTGTTTTACTTTTAAACTATTAGTTGTTATTAAGTAAAATTAAAAAAGTAAATTAAAAAAAAAAAAACAATAAAATAGACGTAGTGTTGAAGGTCTTAGGTTATTAAGCGTCAGAGTGCAATGGTCATGGTTGCTAAATACCCTTGACTCCAGTAGTTAGGGTTTATTGGTGTAAATGTAAATTTTATGGCATGCATCGTATTGTATGATTATGTTTTCATTTGTTTAAGGAATTTGAATATTTATTTGCAGCTTTGGATAATTACGTTAAATTTAAAGCTTGTCTCTAGAAAACAAGAATTTTTGATAAAAATCCATGTCAAATTCTAGTCAGATAAATTTTCTTAGATGCCTTTTTTTCTTAATTTTTTTCTTTTAATAATTCGTTTCTTGCATGGCTAGAAGTCACTACTAGATAATCTTACTGCGCTAAAGTGCTACTCATATGCTGAGTGGCTGATATCTGGATTTGAACCAATGATCTTGTGGTTGGGAGTCAGATACTCTACTGACTAAGCTATCCGGGTATGAATTGTAGGTCAAGCTTCCACTAAAGAATCAAGGTTGGCAAATAACAAATTCAAAAAACCTTTTTTAATTCACATTGAAAAATCCTATATTTGTAGTTGGATAGTTTACCTTAGTTTTATTTTTTCTGGCTGTACAGAGAAAAATTCACTTTTCATCATAAATTTTATTCTGTAGACTTTGATTTTAAGCTAAAAATTTCAAATACCAAATATTTTACGTAATTCATTGTCTAAAATACTAATTTATTTAATATCTAATTGTCTATTATTGTGATATTATGACATTAAAATAAGTAAAATCTATGCTATTGAATTTATTACCTTCATAAACTCATGTAATACTTTTCCATTTAATGTTTAAGGCTGCGGCTGGCAAATTAAAAGCATAGAATCAACCTTCAAGAATTACTGAAAACTGTGTCTTTATTGTATAATTTATTACCTATCAGTTTAAAAAATTTTCTAATTATTGAATAAAAAAATAATAATAATAAGTCTTTCAAAAGCCTGATAAGGAATTTTTAGCTACTAAATTGCAAAAAAAATTATGAAATTAATTACCAGATAATAAAATTATATAAATAACGACTCACATTTGGAATAAAGACTGTTTGTAAATTCTTTTCGTCAGCTTCTTTTAATCTTTCCTCAAAATTTTTTATGTATGGTTGAAGACCTTGAAGATTGGTGAGTCTTTTTATTTGATCTACATGGATTAATTCACTCAAAAGTTGAGTCATCTCAATTGACATCGTAGCAGGGTATACCACCTTGGATTCTTGTAGAGCTTCTAAGGTTTCCCTTGCTGTGGTGTTACGAAACCCATATGGTCGCTGCAGTCAATTAAAATAAGAAACTTGTAAAAAAATTTTTATGAAGATATGAACTAAGAATTGACCAGTCAGTCCACTGGAATAGAAAGTAAACATACCTCACAAATACCTTACAAGAGCATTTATCTCAATGATGAAAGTGATTGGAAGTAAGCCAACTACAAATTCCTTATAAAATGATCCAGGAATCTTATTAATTTTTGGCTTGCTTTTAGTATCTTTAAAATAGTCAAATGATTTAATGACTATTATATTCATTGAGAAATTAAGACAACTCTGATGCTGAAACCTTGGAGAATATATTGAATCAAATACAAAAAAATTCAAAGAAGCTGTGAGAATCAGCATAAATTATGCATTAAAAATATTTCAAGAAACTATTTTATGATAAAAAGTTTAATATATACCTGTTTGCACATCATTTCAAAAAACGAAATTCCCAGGCTCCACCAATCAATTTCAAAAGAATAACCATCTATTATTCCTAATTCGGTTTCGAATACTTCTGGCGCTAAAATAAGAAAAATTCATCTGCTTAACAATTTTTTCAGATTGTATAACAAATAAAAGACGTACTTTTGTTGTTTTTTAAATTTGTGCGTTTTGGCAGCCTTAGGAGTACTTTGGGGTTTTCTTTAATATCTAGACTTGGATGAGAACTAACGATTAAAAAGCATTAAAATCATAAAAAATCTACTGGTCATATCCATGTGATATTACAAATATATTTTAAAGAAAAATTTTATTCCTTTTCTAAAATTTCTAAGATTAGAATTATGTACTGATGTTTAAAAACAAACATACTCTCATACAAGATATCATACAAGATAAAAACAAAAGCAATTATACATATAGTGGTTTCCTAATTGCTACATTACCGACTAGTAGGAAGGAGTCCGAACTCTTTGCCAGCAGCTTAGAGCCTGCTCCATCAACAGTTGTCAAATGGTGTTGCAGTTATAGTGCTAAGTTGCGCTAGGAGAGTGACCATCATCTGTCATGACTCGCTTCTATGATGCCATAACAACACTGCCTTTTGCTAAGGCAAAAGGCCCATAACTGACAAGCGAAATAATAAACTGAACTGACTTTCTATACAAGTTATTCCTAAAAAGTCAGTAAAACTTCTTTTAAACCCAATACTGCATTGTAACAATCATTAGTAAACATAACGAAGGCTATGACACATCACCAAAGCCTTTATCTCTTTCACAAACATTTGTCATCTTCGCAGTAATTTTTCAAGCAAAATCTTTTCTCTCTAGTTCCTTACCTAAAATATTGAAAGTGTGTGAAACAAATCTTCATCCTTTTACCTTAGGGCTTGTCTCTTCAACTACATAGCTTTGGTATTTTTGCCCTGGACAATATTGTAGCTCACGAAATGTCTATTGAAAAACTGACTGGCTAACTTTCCCTAGAAACACTAGTATATCAACACCTACAACTAATATATACGCCATATTTTACACATTAACTCAATTAGTCGACTTTCCAACTCGTCTTCCTGATCGTGACAACTAAGAACCTTCTCTTCTTCATCTATTCCTTTTATTGATCCTGATATCTGCAAGAAACAGTCTTTAGGAAACTCTGACCTTAGTTAACATTGAGAGCAACTTTAACATCACCTCTTTCCATGAGCCACATACACATAGGAAACTGTTTGTGGGACAGCGTTCGTGATTTAATACATGATATTCCATTTGAACACATATTCAATCTTGATATAGAGGAATGTGATAAGGAAACTCTGGAGAACGATCTGATCCTCATAATAATTGTCCCTTCAGTCTCCTTTCAATCACAAGTAAGGTCTTTGAATCATTAACCTGTGTGTTACTTATCACTTAGAATCCCTCAATTTATTTTCTGATCATCAGTATAGATTTCGCTCAGATAGGTCCACTGCTGATGATACTACATTGTACTCATCCTTAGGGAATACATACAATGCTTTTGATAAAGTTGAAGTGGCAGTTGATTTGGAAGATGATCTTTGCACTGCTGTTGAATAAATCTTCAAAAAGCCTCTTTCCGAAAACCAATTGAGGGCACCTTTTCCTCCATCTGTGCTGATAAACAGCTTATATCTATACGTCAAACAATTCTTTTCTCAGTCTGTGTAAGATTTGCCTTATCTTTATTTTTTACTTCTACTTTATCTTCCTACCTAGTCATGGCTTTCATCCTTGCAGAAAACAACTGATTTTAAAATATGATTGGAAGTAGAACTTGGTTTCTTCACTCATAAGTTGTGACTTAATTCACTTAAGTTATTGTCCTAATATGAGGTAAGACAGGGTTGGCAATAACATTAAATTGAATAAAAAACACATGAATAAGCCTTTCAAAGTAACATGCTTTTTTCCCTCGGCTGTTTAAATTAGTGCCCAAAAATGTACCAATGGGTATTATAATTATATATATTATATATCTATAATTATATATATATATATACTTATATTATATTTCTAATTAACAGTTTTTTGTGACTAAAAATGGCTTTAATTCTAATTTGATAGGCAAAAGTAAATAAATTAATCAAATTTAGTGTTGCTAAGGTAATAAAGTTTTTAAATAGTTATTTTAATTAATGTTATTATGAGAGAAGCTATAATAAATTAATCATAATTTTCAATTCAAAAAGTCATTTAAAAGATACTTTCATATAGGAGAATATTAATCAGATCGATTTGAATTAAATATATTTCGAAAACCATTCAGATCATGGTTTTTTGAAAAATATATAGCATAAAATAATCCTTCCAAAAATATAAAAATTGTAAGGTTTTTTCTTTATGGCTGTACACTAAGATTGTAATTTTAAACTGTTTCATTGGAAGCCTAAATCAATTAAGAGAATGAGCACTTAAACTATACCTTACTTTAACAACTATATTCATGAAATGTATATCTCATGTGAAAAAAAGATCATATCGTGATATATTAGTTTAATTCAAAATATTTATAAATTTAGAATTAAATCAAATATGATATATAAAATTGTATTTTAATTGCCTATCCAGCAAAAAATTCATAACTTAACGGCACTTATTTAGTTATTCTGCGAATCTACATTTGAACTTTGATTATTACCACCATTAAAGAGGTTATCCCTAAAGATGTTGAGAAAAAACTAGTTAAATTTTTGTGCATGTTTTGTGCGAGTTGGAGATATTTAATGATCATTGCGGAAAAAAAAAGTTTAAAAAACTTTAAATGTAAAAAACACAAAACAACTTTACATTTTAAGTTATTTTTTGCACCCTACTTGTAATTAAATAAGCACATACATTAGAATTTTGAACCACATCAGAATAAATATAAAAGTAGTAATTGAGTACTTAATAATTATTTCAAATTGCCTTAATGAGATAGAATAAGCAATAACATTTTTTCCAAATGAAATACTTACACAAGGGCATGATTTGGTAAAACAACTTCATCTTAGAAATTTAATAATAACCATATTTTCTCATAAAAAGCATAAGATATGAGATTTTCATTTTTTATGAAAAAAAGAAACCAGAGTTACTTTTGCTGTTGCTGCATTAAGTATAAGAAATTAACTATTTAATATACTGAAATAGGAATGCATCAAAAACAAAGCTGACAAATCAACAACAAAAGTGCTTAAAACTGTAGCTAATCTCTTAATGGGATATAGATTAACCAATAATAGGTATAGATTAAAAAAATATTTTATATGCAGCTAAAATATGGCAAAATCAGATAATGATAAAGGATTAAATCTGAATAGCAGTGCAAACTCTTGGCTTAGAAAATCTTTACAATTTAAAATCAAAACATGTTCTTCTTGAATAAATGCCACCTAAATTTTCAATTCATTTATCAAAAAACTCTTTTGAAAACAAACACACCCTGAAAATAAACAAAAAAAAAATAGCTAATCATACTTGTACTCCTTTTTTTTCTGAAGTTTTGTGCTCAAAATGTGGCATATTTTCACCAGTAATTTAGTAAGGTTTGAGATTCTATTGGTTTGATTTAAAAAGAAAAAAAATGAAGTTTGTCAGAAGATGGAATTCTAAACATGTATTATGTTAGCTATTTATTTATACTCCAAAATTCAAAATGGCCAATTACAATGTTATGAAAAAAATATTTTATGTAACTTAATAGCAAACAGAGAAAATTTATCTGTTTGATATTAATACATATTAAAAACATTTAATGTCTGCATAGATATATAGATATTTTTTATTTAAAATGAACACAAAATAAACACTTTACACATAAGTACTAGTTCTAAAGGTTAGAAAAAATTTGGCGAAGTTGGGCCCATGAATGTAGCCCAAAATTATAGTTTTTATTTTTATAAAATAAGTTCCAATTTGTGCCTGAATTTTTAGTAGGACGGGATTTTTCATTTTGAATAATTTGAATGTTGGTAACTTTGTTGTGAGCAAGGAAAAAAGTGTTGAAGTAATATATATCCGAGATATATATTAGATGAAAGATATATATTTTTTTTCCATTTAACTTAATCTTCAAAGATTCGGAATCTACTAGTTTGCTAGGTTAACAAAAATTAGGAACATGGTTTTGCTTATATTCAGAGAAATACGGTTGGTGTTAACCCAGTTAGTAATACCCTTAAGATCATAATTTATCTTTTTACACAAGATTTTAATCAATTTATTAATGTATAAGAGGTTTGTGTCATCCGCAATGTGATGCACAATAGAATTTTTAAAAGAAAGGTTTAAATCAAAATATTTATTAAAAAGTGGACCTAAGACTGAGCCTGGGGAAACCCAATTTGAGCATAGTTAATTTACGACTTAACACCGTTAATTGATATAAATAGCTGACGGTTGTGTAAGTAAAAGGAAAACCAGTGTTTTGGAATACCATGTGCACCATAATGCTCCAGTTTTACAACTAAGATATTATGATCTACAGTGTCAAATCGTTTTTTTAAATCGATAAAGATACCACAAGCGAAATTGTCATTATCGAGAGCATTTCAAATTTTTTCAGTGCTAATAAGGACATGAGAAGTCAAATGTTTAGCTCGAAAGCCAAACGATCAGTGAGATCAGCGATCAGTGATACAGTTATGTATTCAAGAATCTATATAATCTTTTATAAATAAGTTTCTCAAGAAGCTTGCTAATATTTGATATTAAAGATATAGGTCTATATTCACAGCTCAATTTAGAACCTTTTTTAAACAAAGGCAAAACAGAGGAGGAACAGAGGTTTTTAATATATCAATTTAAAATATTTTTAAACATTATTTATGTCATAAAAATAAACATTTTTTTGGATTTATGCTATAAAAATCTACATCATCTCATTAAATTCAGTTATTTATGAGATTTTTTCATGTTCTTTATATAAAAAGAAGAAAAACCCATGTTAAAAGGCCAAAGGTGGGTCAAAATGGCTGCCATTATTTTTAAAAATATTTTACAATATTCTCTAACATATTATCTTTTATATGAGCCTTTATTTGTTTAATCAATTAATCTTTAATTCTCAGTGATCTGTATTTCATGGAATATTCTGTAAAATGTTAAGCCGATTATTTTTGAATAATTTTCTTTTTTAATGCTCAGTTCTAAGGGAAGCTAACTGGAAAAAATTCTCAGCACCCCAAAGGTTAATTACTAGTTAAAATCATTCTGTAATTCTTAAAAGTTATAAATACAATTCTCAATATCTTCTCAAGCAAAAACAATAGTTATTCATCCACAAGACAAAATAAAAGATGGCAAAAGTAAACATAATTCTTTATATCCTAGATTATTGCCAATGGAAAAATAATAATGCTAAACATTAACAAAAAGATTTACTCAAAAATTCAGTTGTATTCACACATTTTATGATTTCTTTGACTTTTAATTGTAATCTCAGAACAAAAAAAAATTTTTAAAACACTCAGCAATGCAAGGATTAACAAATTATCACTCCAAATAAAAATAATGACAAAATATTAAAAAAAAAAAAAAAAATGCGATTTTCACACTTTTCCCACACATGCTTAACAAGGTTAGATTTGTTTACATCACTACCTTTTTTGTAAGGCACCATACAACTCTGCATGAAAAAATTTTCATAAATGAAACATCCAATGTAAGCATGTTTCTGCTTAGGCTAAGGTTATATAGGAAAAATAACTTTTCTTAGCCCTATTGGACTATTCCAACAAATATACTCCTCAAAACTCCAAAACACAACTTCCCTCATAGCACATTGGTACATTGGTTAAAATTTCTGGATGTAACTGCTGGGCTATTTTTTGCTTTAAGTTGGTTTATGCTTGAATTATTATAAAAAAAAGTCATTAACTTACCCATGTATGGCTTTGTTCCACTGATGGATTTAGCTAGCTTTCCATCTGGAATCCAAGTTGCAATATTGAAATCACTCAAATGAATATGACCTAAATAATAACATTTGTACATTATTGAGTCGCACATTTTCCTAACCCCTCTCTCAAAAATTTAGTGTATAATTATGGATCCCCAGACAACAAATAAATGTAATGAATACTTCAAAATCATAATAAAATTTATCTTGCATTCAAAAACATAATTTGGTGGTCAAAAAAGTGTCTTTTGTTAAGAGTTAAAATTATATTGCAACCTATGTTTATGGACTCAAGCCACATTTTTAAAATGCCTGGACGAAAACACTGACTGGCAATCAGAGATGGATGATTGAAGTTTTTGAAAAAAGTGTTATGACACTTGATATTAATAAACGAAGCACAAAAGAATGTAAAACTTACCTTTAGTATCAAGGAGAAGATTATCAGGCTTTACATCTCTAAATAGAAGGAAATAATTTTAATCAGATAAGATTATAAGAATATTTTCCATACAAAAAAAGTTATATTCTTTTCTTAGTCTCAAAAACATTATAACATAATTTCAAACTTTCTGTTGTTTGTAATAAACAAATTTTTAACATTCCCAGGTGCTAATCTATACATTTTTTGAGAAAGGTCACCGAGTTTGGGCGTAAGCCCAAATTTAAAGCAAAAAAAAAAAAATTTCACTAAAACTTTTTGTTTCTTGTTCTTCAGACTATCCTAAAATTTTCAAAATCAGAAAAAAAATATAGTAAAATAATAAAATAATATAGACACACAAATAAAAAGTCCACCACTTATTCCAAAATATTTCCAATGAATTTATCTAATAATTTAGATATATTTGCAAAAAATCATCTCGTGAAGCTGAAATATTTTTGAGTAATCCATTCCATAACGTTCAGCATGAAATCATAAAAAACAGCATATAAATAAATAACCTAATATAGTCAACAAAACTTACTTCTTACCTATGCAATATAGATTTGCTTTTTAAATACTCTAACGCAAGTGCCAATTCTATAACATAGACTTTGATCTCTGCTTCTTTAAAACAATGTCCCTGATTTATATGGTATCTGAGGTCACCTCCTCGCATAAGATCGATTACCATGTACATGTACTCATCATCTTGAAATGAGTATTCAAGATTCACAATATATCTGAAGTTTAACAATTTTAAAATTTCAACTTCACGTAAAACATTCTTGCTAGCATTTTGTTTAATAATCTTCTTTTTGCACATATATTTGAGAGCATATAACTCTCCAGTAGATTTCAATCGAACGATAGTGACCTTGAAAATAAATAAATCATAAAATCTGGTAAAATGACACTATAATATCCATAAAAATATAAACACACTAATTAGGACACTATAAGTTTTGCTAAATACTTCTAACATAAAAATCTTCATTCAGTCTAATATTGATAGACACTTTTATATCTATGTTTGAGCCGTTTAAAAATGTATACAAAAAATTTAATCTAAAAGCGGTCATCATTAGAAGCCTTCCTTTTACTTTCTATATAAACATCAATTATTTGAAAACGAAGAATAATGTCTAAAACTGTGCCAAATTATTAAATATTAAGTCAAAAGGAAAACTTATGGGTTGCATCTTTTTTTATATCTGCAGATTTGAAATAATAAAACTAACCTTTCCAAATGCACCCTTACCAATTGATCGAAGAATATTAAAACTCTTTAAGCAAACTAAAAAAAATTTGAAATTACTCACTCAAAGCATATTATTTCTTAAAGTAAAACAAACCAACTACATATGACAAACTGATCAGCATTCTTTATTAATTAACTAAACCATTAAGCCTTAATTGGTCCACCCAAGTATAAATTTTATATCCTTAATCAAAGTGATCCCAAAGCAAAAGGCTTTGGAATCACTTTAACGATAACGTAAATATATACACCGCAAAAATTTTAAAAATTTTGATAATGATAGCGTTGTCAAGAGCAGGTTGCTAGAGAAAGAAAATTTTTTAAGTATGTGGTAAATTAATATCTTTGGTCACACAAAACTTCGTACAAAGCACTCAATTATAAGAAATGAAATTAAACAACCAAAAATTTCAAAAAACTAAATATATTTTGGTCATAAGTGATTGATTAAAAACCTTAGAAATTCTCAAAAATGACCGCATTGAACTGATCTGGTCATACTCACTGGCTAAAAGTTTCATTGTGTTCATTTAAAGAAAACTAGGCATTCTGGGTGAATTATGAAAATGGGCCAGATAACCTATCTGGCAAAAGATAACCTAATTGGTATACTAGTAACACTTACTTGGCCCGTTAGTTCCATCATACTTAATTCCATTTGTATTTCCCATAACTATACATCAGTAAATATATATTTTTTAACCTGAATACAAAACATAAGAGTTATTGAATAATAATAATAATAGTACAATAATCCAGACCTAGTAATGAAATGCCATAAAAAACTCATAAAAAGCATGAATTTCCACTCCTATGAAAATAGGTTCACATTGAGATCAAGATATGAAAATTAAAATTGTAACAACCCACACTAACACTACAAAATTTCATCTTAGTGGTGAAAAATACAAAAAAAAAATACTTCTTTGTTGATTCTCAATTTCCTTTTAAATCAGTAAAAATTTATTTTGCAATAAATTTATTTAAACATTTTTTACTAAATAAAAATATATCGTAAGATAAAATGCTAATTAAGACTGAATTATTTAATTTCATTAACTTAAAAAATAAGTTTGATATATCATACATATCACCTACAAGTGTTTTAAAAACATACAGTATAGAAATCTTTAAATTAGATTTGAATAATTTTTAAAAACATGCCTTATATACAATATAATTTATACATGTCTTTTCCAGACATGAAGCAATACTAATTAGCTCTCAACTATGATATAACCTTTTACAGAACATGTATACTTAAAGATTTCAATAAATAATTTTCTCCCATTCTTACTAAAATTTTTAACATCTCCTTTGAAAATGGTAAATACCTTTCACGACATTCTGAAAATCTCTTCTGTTTTGTCCTTATATCAAAAAAGTTCTAAATTTTTATGCAATAAATACAGACCAATCTCACATTTATCCAACATGCATTATCAAACTTCTTGAAAAACTGATATAATCCAGATTTTACTCTTTCCTCAACAGTTTTAACTGTTTGACTGAGTTTCAATTTGGATTTCGATCTAAACATTCAACATCATGCTCTCAAAAATACAACTGAAAAAATCAAAATGACTGTTTACTGGTCATTATTTTTCATACATATGGAATTTTTATTGATCTTCAAAAAGCATTTGATACTGTGGATCCTATTATTCTAATCTCCAGATTAAAGTATTATAGTATTCATGGCATAGCAAAGGATTGGCTTCAATCTTCAATCACAAAAAATTTGTTTCTATTAATGGGTAAGAATCTTCTTCTCTAAAATCTCTGAATAAACAAAACAGAGTTCATTACTTTCTCTCAACACCTTAGAATCCAATAAATAATGAAATCATGATCAAAATCAAAGGCAAAAAGCTTCTAAATTTGTTAAGTACCTTGCTGTCTTAATAGATTCTAATCTTTTAATTTCACATAGATGAACTTCAAAATAGTTAAATGGATCTATACGCTATGTAAAATCTGTGACTTTGTAGATAAACCTACTCTTAAAAATATCTACTATTCTATTTTCTCTTCTCAATTGAATTACTGCTGTCAAATCTGGGGGCAAACAGGAAATTATCATATTAAAAAATTAATTCCAGTTCAACACAACAATCTATTTATTCGCATGTAAACTTTCAATGCTTTTAGACCTGATACCGTTAAATCGGGTCAGCGGGCAAATCGGGAACTTTGAAAGGCAAGTTTAAAGCTCTTAACTCACCGGTTTTGTTTTTATTTTTTTCTCGGTTCACGGCAGAAAAGTCAAATTCCCGAAAAAAAATTAACTTCTTTTTTAAAGGACAGGTGCCACTAAAATATAAGAAAGTAAGTAAGTATTTATTCTGCCACAAACAAATATACATTAGCTATGAAAATTACAAGACAACAGTAAAAAAAAAA
>JAUZNK010003152.1:0-11067 GCA_035046665.1 Euphysa ruthae | reverse complement strand
GCAATTATATATACAATAATATATATATATATATATATATATATTCGTTAAATAGGCTTGAAAAATGCTTTGATTTTTGCAATGTGTTGAGAATCTTTCGAATAAATTTTTGTGAACAAGTCTTATATCAAAAAATCCAATAAGTTAAAAAAAATTCAAATAAAGGCTATTGCTGGAAAAAGTTTTGTTGAGGCTGCGTCATTTCTCTCGCTTTGCACAAAGATATTGAACGTGGAACATTTGTTTATTCTACACCAGAATGTCTAATTTAATGAAATGAAAAAAAAGGTTAAAATTCATCTTGTGTTGAAAAAAAAGAAGTTATTTAGATTTTAATCACATTAAATCCATAAAAAAAAAAAAAAATTACCACCAAAAATAGCGTGAAAACTGAAATGCACCCATCATAAAAAATTATAGATAAAAGTTCTATAACGATACTTAGTAAAATAGAAAGATCCTTATTTGAGTATGAAAGTAGCACATGCAGGAAGGTTTTCAAAGAGCGAATGTATGTTAAAACAGCCCCTTTCTTTTGCACTAATTGAAATTAGAAAAAAATAAAAATAAGAGATATATTCGGAAAATATTGGTTCGTTCTTAGTACAGGCTCCAGAAATTAGTCTGCAGCAAGCAAGCACTTTCACATACTTACATTAACAGTATTATGAGAATAAAAGTTTGATATAGGCTTATGACTGTAAGGTATTTAAGCAAAACCAATGCAGAAAAAATTGTGGAGGTGTCTAAAATTAAAATTAGAAAGTTTTAATCCAATCAAATCATGTTGAACACATCTGCCAAACTTAGCTTGATAAAAAAACATTGTTTTAAAAAAAAAAGAAGTCACAGTATAATTCAAATAAACACCCCTATCTAACACAAACAAGCTAAAACTTGAAGATCGTTTTTCTGCAATTACAGAATGGTCTTAATTTTTGATGAAATTTCACATACACGTATCTGTAGAACGTTTGCAAATATAAGTTTTTTCGTGTTAAATTTTGTCAGCATCGGTTAAACTCTCCCTTTTAACGATTAACAATGTGGTATAATTTCAATCTAAACCTAGTTTTAAGAATTTTCAATAACAAAATCTTAGCTGGGGGTAAAACCTGTATCCTACCTGTAGGAATTAAATAGGAAAAGAAGCTATGATATAGCAAATATAATCTTTAAAACATAGTGTTACATAGGATTTATAATATAAATAATTTCTAATTATGCATTGAATTAATAAATTCACATACCATCTATATCTAACTGTTTTACTTTGTTTAAATTACAAGTTTTTTGTAAGTAAAATTCATTATATAGTTTCGATAAGCTATAGGAATATATATATACATATGGGTCAGAAAAAATTTATTGGGTTTCCATCACTAATTCAAAAGTCTAAAGTAAATTTAAATTCTCTAAAACCTCCCTCAAGAACCTTAAAGTATAAAAATTCACAAGAATTAAGTAATAAATATATCCAAACATCAAAATAACTCCATTCACGTGTTTATGAAATGCAATATCAGTGGAAATAAAAATAACAATTATTTATTAGTCTTATATATTTGAAATATCTAACTATTATGTTAAATTTTATAACTTTATACTTTTACAACAAATGTTACATGTTGAGGTGATGTCAAAAACATGTAATCAGCATTAGCAAGAGATAAGATTATTTAGCATGCAATTACTAATGCAATCTTAAAATCTTAAAATCTTTTTGCTTTGTACAAAAACAAAACATCAAATAAAAATAATCTTTTTTGTAACAACAGCTAATGAATCAATGGAGTAAATATCTATCCACTGATCTTTTAATGCCATAAGATGGCATACCTTTATTGAAGTGACCAATTCCAACTTGAAATAAAAACCTTTTAAGCATTTACGTCAGTCTTACCATGGGAAATCCTGCTCCCACTCCATTTTAAAATTTGTTAAAGAAACTAAACATCCCAAGAAGTGAATAACATAATAATCATAATAATGAGAAAAAACAGATTAAGCAATCTTTTTTATTCATTTATAATGATTAGAGGAAACCTATATTCTATATAAAAAAATAAATTCAAAGGAATGTTAAAAAATATTCCGCTTTTGATAAGGCACATTAAAAGTAAAAGCCTGCTTTAGTCACCATTTCTACTATCCCTTGATGACATCACAGGTTTAAAAAAATAAATTGAAAACATGAAACTGAAAATGTCTTTTTAATTTCAAAATTCATTTAAATTTTGCTCATAGAATGGACTTCAAAATCAAAAACAACGAGTCTGAAAAAATTAATTCAAGTCAGAATTAAAAGATGTTAAAAAAAACCAAAACAATAAGATGAGTTCAAAGTTCTTTGAGAAACATAAGTTTCTTTTAAATTTATTGTAAGATTTTAAAACATATAAGAGTTTCTTTAAAGTAAGTAATGTACAAGAACTTATAATTGTTTATTTTTTTAAAAAAATTTTTCTTTCACCAAATAGAAATTTTTCGCACATTTTGTTACCAATGAAACTAAGATGTCTCATTTTACACCAAACAAAAAGTTAATTTCATATTTTGTTTTCATTTCTTAAAAATAAAATGTCAAACACATGCATGTAAAATACGAGTATGATGGGAGCAGGATGCCTCTGGAAAATTGGTAAATCATGAATATGATCTGAAATAAAATTTTCTGAACAAATAATTTTTGCTTGAAATAGTGACAAAGTTTATTAAATCTACCCATATAGCAATGAAATATGAATGTTTGTTGAGTATATTTTATTAAATTGACAGATCAAAGTTGTAGAGTAGTAACCCCTTAAGCGTCTGGTTATTTTTAGCCCACGATGTCTACAGCGTTGGGTTATATTTTACATGTTTGAAAACTTCTCCATAGGGCTTGAAATCTCATTAAAAGCATCATACCAGGTATGAAAGCAATGTAAACCTTAAAACAATTTAAAAATTTATAATTTAAAATTATCACACATTTTGAGCCAAATACAATTAATAGTCAAAGTTATGATTCAGATTTATTGCTAATATTTCTACAAGTTTTACATTATTTTACCACAAAGCTTTTTTCTCCTTGAACATGTAACTGATATTTCTATAACATATTTGTACCAATTCACATTCGTTTTTCAACTTAAAAACACATAATATATCCATTTAAGACACTTTTTTACATTGCTTTTCTCATTCTTATTCATGTGTCATCTTACAATAAACAATATTAAAAAATCTAAGATTCGAGAATAAATATTTATGCTAAAATTGTTATGGGCTTAAAATTTTCGCAATGAGTTGTTCTTGCATGTCAACACAGTTTAAGGTTAATGGCCACACCCTTTAGAAATAAAATGCGAGTATACTTGTCATTAACAAAATCCGACTGAAACAAGTGTGTGAGTATACACGTCATTAGCACTTAAGGGGTTAAAGTTAGTTTTTATAGTAAATGGTACAAAAGTTCAGAATTAGGAATGTCTTTTTTTAAATGACAAGCACAAGTCGACATAGTGGTATGCAAAAGTTACCTTAGAGCGAAATAAAATTACCAGGCTCAACAATATCTTTATATTTAAAAAACAACTTAAAATTATCCTGGGCATTTGCTTAAGAAAATGCTGCTGGAAACAAGTCTTAATATGATTGCAAAATAAAAAACCTGTTTTTTTTGCAAGGAATTGGACTACACACCATGTATTTTCAAATAACAAAATAATAATAAAAAAACATGTTTCTTTTACAGGGAATTGAAATTCACACCATGAATTCCTCAGCAGGAAAAAATACTTCATCTGCATGAAATACATCTATTTATGAATTGGCATTGGATTGGCACAGATGAGCTATTATTTTATAATATTCAAGTTTGTTTCCAACTAAATTTACTGATATAAACCTAGAAAATCTCAATAAGTGATGATACAGAGTATTTATACAACTGAAAAAAATAATAAAAAATAAACATAAATATAATAAAACATGAATAAATTTAACCTTTAAATAATGATTATTATATGGATGGCAGAATTTACCAATGCATTCTTTGGTTTATTAAAAAATCATAACATGAACAAAAAGTTTCTCATGAACTATATCATAAATAATATAAACCTCTCTAAAGAATTCAGTACACCAGTTATGATCGATGCAATATAACAGGACCCTTATCAAATATTGTGTAAACAAGCAATAACCATGGCTTGCCGTTGAAGAATATAAAAAATTTTTAGAAATGGTCATTCACTGAACATGAAATTTTAGTTTAGAAGAAAAAACGGAAAGTCTTTTGATTAAACATACGGTTGGCAAAAACGTAACAAGGAAAATTTATTTTTTCCACAGTAGGGATTTTTTCCTTATTTCGAGAGCAGATGAAGCAAATGAATCTATATCAATAAAAAATGTTAAATTTTACTCTAACTGTTTTAACAAAAATGATTAAAGCTAGGAATTATTATAGTTATTAGAGCTACATGCAAAAAAAAAAAAAAAAAAAAAAAAAAAAAAAACAGGTGTGCCTGACATTAAGAAAATTCTTTGTAGATGAAATCATACAATTCAAATGTCAAACATCTAACATATGCAGTTTATATTCATCAAATAAAAATGGTCATAAATTTCAGTGAAATAAAGATTGTAAACGACTTTTAATTCTCTTCTTACTGAGTTGAAAATACCGTTCCACTTTTTATTAATATTTAATTAACACAAAATATTGTGATAAAAATATGCAAAGACTATAACATGTATATAGTAACTGAATGATGCTTAGAAAATAAATCCATTGAAATCACCGAAACAACTGCATTTTAACCTTCAATGTTTTTGGAAAATGCCTAATAGTCAATGAAACACGTGTACCACGTTTTAATATATTATCCCCACGAGAATGTTGATTAAGGATCAATTTATCATTTAATGCATCTTGATTAAGTTCTTGAATACCGTGCAAGAAATTGTCGTACATATCTTGTTTAAAACATACTAAACTTCTACGTTCAAGAAGGAATGAACCAACATAATGTGATGAATGAGCAAAACTCTAAACAAGGAATTTTTGAAATGAAATGCAATAGCCTTTGAAGGTGCTGAACCTCAAACTTTTAACAACAAATGGTTGCTAATGACCGATGAGTATCTGGATTAATTTTCAAATAAAAAAGTAAACAAAATAAAAAATATGATAATGTTCTCTAAAACCTTTGGCCAGCTTTAATTAGGCTCAAGGGCTTGGACCCAATAAATTTTTTAAAGTTGACAGTAAAGTAGAGATAAAGCTTTTAATGTCATACAAAATTTTAATGTCATACACAATTTTGAGAAAATGTAAATTTATCATTAATTAAATTCTTAAAAAAAATCGGATTGGTTCTGGAATGACAATATTTGGCCCAAAGATTAAAAAATACCGTCCTTTAATCTCATGAAAGTTCCAGCATATTTTGAAATTTTTTAGAAAATGCTTATTTTAGGCCTAAAATGATCAAATTAAATAATATTTTGGTCCATTACTGTTTTTCTCTTCAGAAATTTAAAAGAGTCACTAATTTCCCACCATAACCTTACACTTTGTAAAAGCTGCTAAGACATGAATGATGCCTAGTTAAGGAAAGGTTCAAACAAGCAGCCATGAAAAAATTTACAACAGCTTTTCCAAGAGTCCAAAAAAGTTATCTTTATTATTATACATATTTCACTAAGCCACTCTATATTAAAACTACATCGATAAAAAAAAAAAAAAAAAAAAAAAAATACTAGCCTGTTAAAAGTTTTACATAAATTTAAAATACCACATGCAGGATGCAGGATGGGATCAGTAAGTCACAGCAATGAAATTAACAGAATATCCACATGAACATAAATAGTTAAGATTTATTAGTTTCAGTTGAAAGTTTAACAGACATTAACACATGAATACAGACGCCTTCATTCTAAACATCGGGAAATATCTGTAACTTAAAAATCATTTGTTTGAATCAGACCACTAGTGCGACAAAAAAGTCCTGTTTATTTGAGCATAATTACATAAAAAAAAAAAAAAAAAAAAAAATGAAACACAGCAATTTTACCCATAGTAGTATTTGCTATAAAAGTTTAGACTTGGAGCTACACTAATATAATAGTATTATAGCCCTAAGCGATTAATCTTTGTGACAACAAAGTAGTGGTAAAAGGAAAATTTATAAATAAAAACATTTGTAAAAAGTTTTTAAATAGCGTATTCTACTTATTCTACTTCAGGTATTACAGCTACGCAAAAAATATTTCATAATTATTTATAACATTTTAAGGCCCATTCATAGGTCTAATAGAATTTTTTTTTTGTCTTTTCTCTCCATAATTATATATGTATATATCTGTATATGATAATAATTAGACAATATAATTCAAATTTACGTGCAATTCTTACATAAATTCTTATATTATATATTCTTACTTCTAAAGGAAAAGCTGACAGATAAAAGCAATGAGAAAAAAATTTTTTTTTTCTAAAATCAAATGTAATTCAAATCTACTGAAATTTCAGTATGTTTAAAGAAAATTTAAAAAACTCAGGATTCCAGAATTCCCAAAAATCCCTAAAAACATCCCAAAAACTATATGAGAAAAATAAAATTGGATATATTCAGACACCTAAAAAAAATATGGTCTTGGTGGTCTTTTAAGCACATATTTATTAAAAAAAAAATTAATAAACATATTTTGGGAAAATTTGTTTTTAGTCCTAAAATGACTGTCATCCAGAAAAGAGAATTTATCAGAAATGCGTTATGGGGCAAAAGAAGTCCTTCACAGACATTTAACTTCGCGGAAAGTTAAAGAAAAAAGTTTTGAACAAATTATAATTGCAGAAATATGATATTTCAACCAAATATTACAAGCCTGTACTCGGTTTCGGGGTACAGGCTTGAGGAACAAGAACTTTTGACAGATGGCTATATATGGTAAAATATGTTTTTAAATTCATCTGAAATTTCAAAATAAAATTTGACAAGTTTTTTTTTTAGGTTTAAAATGATGATATTTGGGCATAATTGAGCTTAGTATCAATAAACGAGAATTTTTTCAAAAAAATAAAACAGTGCCTTGCTTTTGCTTTTATTTATATAACCTCATATAAAAAATTTCAAACAAAAGTATAGAACGGTTCTGAAAATAGGCGTACAAAAGGACTGACAGACAGACAAACAGACAGAGGTCAATTTATAGGACTCTGCTGGCTACATTGAGTGTCCAAAAATAATACCACAATAATATTGTAAGATAAGCAGAGGTCTCTCATATCTTTCAGAAGTTTTTATGAAAAAAATGGTATAGTTAGAATGTATATATTTTTAAGAGAAATATTTTTTAAATAGCTAATAAAAAGATCACTTTATTCTATTCGCAACCTCAACAAGGAAAAAAAAAAACAAAATTAAATTTATTGTTACTAAATAGATGTGTATGAGTTATATTTGCATTATGAAAGTGCTGAGGAAGGGGAAGATAATCTCCAAATTGTTTTTCAAACAGCATATAACCTGTGGCACACACCCTTTTCCACCCTTTTCTGAAAAATGCTCTAATCCATGTTATTCAATTTTGCTAACACACTCAGTGTATCATAAATCAGTCATCATATATGATATCACCACCATATTTAAGGAGAGGAAATATTTCACAGATGTCCATCATACATGGTATCACCATAGTTAAGGTAAGGACATATATCACAGTAGTCCAACATACATGATATAACCGTAGTTAAAGTGAGGACTTATTTCACAGTTGTCTATCATATATGATATCACCATAGTTAAGGAGAGGACATATTTCACAGTAGTCCATCATATAGAATATCACTACCATATTTAAGGAGAGATTATATTTCACAGTAGTCCAACATACATGATATCACCATAGTTAAGGAGAGGATGTATTTCACAGTAGTCCATCATATAGGATATCACCACCATATTTAAGGAGAGAACATATTTCTAAATTTGTTTATATATTTTTAATTTACAGTACAGAAACTATCTGAGAACTGTTGAAATAAATAGAGATGTATAAGTGGCCTTGTCTTATAAGCAAAAGTAAATTCATTTGCTTGTTTATTTGGGTCTATATACTGTATACGTATAAAATTGATTTCGTAATACTATATAATAACTGAATAAATAACAAAATTTAGTGATTATTGTATGTTAAATGTTTCCTGGCTCATTTTTTCTGATCTGAGGATCTGTTTTGTTTTTTTTTTTTTTCATAAAATTTATCAGTTTTAAACCTCAGAGTTCTCACAGATGTAAGCAAAATAAATTGTAAGTGAAATAACAGAAACATTTACTCTGAATATTTACTGTTGGTTGTAAAGTGAAACATATTCAGCAGGAAGATTTAGTGACAGAGACACATTTTCCAGCCTTGATCAAGAACAGTTAGCATGAGAGATTTTTTACCAATAATATTTTATTAATGATGTGAAATTTAAAAACTTAAAGATATTTTTTTCCATAAAAAGAATCTGGAGTAAAACCTCCATACAGATAAGGGTAAAATTTTATTGGGCAATAAAATTTTTACCCTCATCTATCTTGATCACCTGATTTCAATTCTATATAAGAACTATACACTACAGTGACCAAAATATCAATTGGATGCCACAAATATAAGAATACCTCGACAGTATCATTTTTGTAGAAATCAAGCACAGTATGTGACCCAAGTGTTATTGTAGCAATAGTTGGGTAGAATAAAGGTCCATCTACATGAGGCTAAAAGTAAACAACAAGCACGCAATGTTATGCTTAACTCAGTTCTGGAATAATTTAAGTTTAATTCAGTTAAATGTGAAAACCTTTATACGAGAAATGTTATTAGAGTGCATTATTTAAAAAGCTAGAAGCATGAGAAATTAAAAAATATTTGGGCATTTATTTCGGACGTTATTTTGGGTCAAAAACTTTTTTGAACTTTTAAAGTAAGAGCTACCTAGTCAAGATTATGACAAACTTATAATAATGCTTTGTGGATTTTAAGTTTTTCTTAAAATTGTGGACTCCAGACTCATCTTTTTTCCACTTTTATTTTGGTGTTTTTTTATAAATTTTAAAATCTAATCCCATTAGCTGGGAAACTTTAAAAAACAGAGTTTAAATATCTAATACCAAATAAAAAAATGGTAACCTATTCAAAATATACACCTTTTATTTCTTTTTGCAAAAGATTCTAACATTCACCAATGTTTGATTCCATTATGAGTTTTTATTTCTTTCAAAATCTATACTTAGTCTACAAATTGGTAGAGTTTAAAGAAAATGCAACACTCAAAAATGTGGAAAACTTTTAAAGTAATATCATACCATTATCCCTTGAGAAGGTAAATATTCATTCACAAGAACATGATTAGGGCGTTTTCCATGAAATAAACTCATTGAATTTATTTTATCCAAGTAAACATCTAGCCACTGTAAAGAGAAAATACAATTAACAAAATTTCATTTTTTTCCCCTACTTCGTCATGTTGAAATCTCTTACTTGGAGACATGGGTCATGTTTTCCAGATATCACAGCATACTTTATAATAACAACACTAATATCTATCTTTATAAAACAACTGAGAGACATCAATCTATAATCAACAAGACTTTTTAAATCTGGTCTAGTGATTAGTGTTTTACAATACAAAACAACAGGTGGTTAGAATCAGCTAACCAGTTAAAAGCTCTGATCAACAGTAATATAAATCATAAAAATACATACAAAATTCCAGATTTAAAATTAAAATGATATAAAAAGAAGCAATTCAGCAACTAATGGACTATCAGAACTATCCATTTGTGTTTGAATATATAAAACAGATCCGTTTGTGTCTGAATATATAAAACAGATCCATTTGTGTCTGAATATATAAAACAGATCCGTGTGTGTCTGAATATAACATGCTTATTATCATTTTTAAATTTTTAATTATTTAAAAATTACTTAAAATTGTAAAATTTAGAAATATGGCAGAAATCCCAAAAGGATTTTGGCAGGTAGACATTTGGGTCACAAAATTCCTTTAGCACTTTAACTTGGTGGAAAATTCCAACAATGTTGTTTTTAGGCCGAAAATGTTTTGGTCCTGGGAACGAGGTCCAATAACATTTTCTAAAAGGTTTTGGGTCCTGGGAACGAGGTGCAAAAACATTTTCTAAAATGTTTTGGGTACTGGGAACGGGGTCCAATAATATTTTTTAAAACGGCAAAAATGCAAAATAAAATAACCATAAATAGTATTTTCAAACACAAACTAATATTTCATCAGAATAGGAAAATATCGAAATATGGTCCTTTAACTTCATGCAAAATTAGTAAAAAAAAAAAAAAAAAAACGCTGATCTAAAATAATATTTTGATCTTTACGAAATAAAAAAAAAAAAAAATTCCCAGAGCCCAGAACGAGGATTTTAGGTACAGGATTAAATGGCAGCTATGTAAAATTTCAGAAAAAAGGCATAACAGATGGACAAGGGTGATTTTAAAGGGTTCAGTCGACTTAATCCTTAATAAAGGGAGATGGAAAAGTATTACCCTTGCCTCTCTGACAAAAAAATTGTGTTCCTCTTCTATCAGAGCTTTCTTTTTGTATTTGTTAAAAGCTGACACCCCTTTGAGATTTTACAATTTTGGTCTCCCCTATCTTTCTGGATGTGGAGGGGAAAATACAATGGGGTATATAGTCTAAATAGAGTGAACTCTCATGAAGCTGTTATTGATATTGTTAGAAAATGCTTTATTCAGAAATAAAATGCAACCCAAAGGTTGATGGATTCATGTTTTGAATAGTGCACCTAAGGGTCGAGAAAAATTACCAAAAATAATATTTTACAATAACTTACATTATGTTATTTCAGTAAAAAAATATTTTGAATTTCAACTGTTGTTTAACAATCACGTCTCAGCACAAAAGTATTGGAATAATTGATGGGACTATTTTACATGAAATGTGGAAATGTTTGCAATAAGACTTAAAAAAAAACTGATAATTCAAATAATTATAAATTTTGCCATTACCTAGTGTTAGTGTGACCATTATCATAA
>JAUZNK010003151.1:0-11067 GCA_035046665.1 Euphysa ruthae | reverse complement strand
CCCGCCACGTGGGCCCATCTGGAAATATTGTCTCGGCAATTTGTTGGTTCCCCACGTTAAATATAACATTCTCATTCATTCTCATCATGTTATAGATGGATACAAATTGATTAAAACCTCAGCCTGGATAAATGTCAGAAATGTTGAAGATGGTGGCGTTGGTTTACTGCTAAATAAGGATAAATACCTATACTATTAGAAACCACTACGAAGCCCTGTCCTTAGATAGTCAATCAGCAACAGAAAAGTATCCAATTTTGACAAATACGTAAGCAGCTGTCGATTTAATTAGCTAATCATGAAAAGAAAAAAGGAAAAGAAAACATCGACAAATCAACGCATTGAAGCCAAGAGACTCAAAGTAAAAGAGCCTTCTCTGTCTGGAAAGAAAGGAATACCGAAGGGCGACAATAGAAAAAGCACAATCAAAATTTGGCGTAAACGCTTCCGTGAATTATTTGGTGAACCCATATTATCGAGCAATGCTGAAAACACGGTTAAACCTATTTTCCAAGAGCTTGATATCCCAACCGGTCCAATTACAATTGAAAAGTAATTGAATATCACGAAAAAAATAACAGAAGGAAAGGTATCTAGATCTGATAAAATACCTCCAGAAGTTCTTAGATGATGTGATACAGATAACATAATTCTAACATTTGCTAATAATTTGCAATCAGTGATGACGATGAAAAATTAGGATTTCACCTAAGGAAATATAGAGCTCGTAGAGTAGACCAAATCGTGATCACTGATCTTGACTTTGCAGACGGCTTAATCCTAACAGTATTAACTATAGACTGTGTGCAGGAATTACTCTATAGATAATACAGCCACCGTGGGATTGGACCAAAATTTCACAAAAACGCGGAGATGATTTTTTTTTTAATCAGAACGAAGGAGTTAACAAAAAGACGAAAAAAGACAATAACATCGTAATAGTGGATGATTTAAAATATCTTGGATCATGTGTCAGCAGTTCAGCTAAGGATATCAAAATTATAAAAGCACTAGCATGAGCCGCTTGTAAAAAGATGTAAAAACCATTGAAATCATCACTTTCCCGGAACATGAAAATACGGCAATTCACTGCAATAGTTGAGTCCATAATACTTTATGAGTTCAACACATGGACACTCGTCATTCTGAGAATGGTTCTAAACATAAACTGGAAATATCACTTTACTAATATGAAGCTTTATGGAAATCTGCCCAAGATAACATAGAAGATTGTAGAGAGAAGATGTCAACTTGCCGGTTAGTTTGTGCGACATCCTGATGAAAAAACTTCAAAAACTGTGATGTGGGAGACAAAAGATGGAAAAACTAGCAGAGGAAAGCAGAGAACAAAGTACATCGATGTACTAAAAAAGGAACACTGGACTCCAAGACACCGATGAGTTATGAACTTTAAAGCTAGATTCTGAATTTTCATTTATTTATTTACCATAATGGCGGGAGATCATCGAAAGTCGAACTTAATAAAAGATGGCCTCCCACGGCAGGGCTCGAACCGGAGTCTTAGCGCATGTAAAAGGTGTGAGCTATTTTTGAGTCAAATTACGATAAAATGTTGAAGTAGTTGTTTAAAAATAAAATTTTTAACTCTAGTGTTCTAATATTAAATTTTTGCAACAAAGAAGAATTTTGCATACAACAAAAATCTGTGGGTTCGCAATGAACTTCAATTAAGAGACAAAGTTGACAGATGGAAATGCCGTTCTTGTCATTGTGGAACTGAAGTTACTTTGAGGAGAGATACTTGGTTTGAGGGCTTCACACAACCATACATATAGTGACATGATTTTATTCATTTATTGCTGGTTGAATTAATACACTAAAATAACATTTGTGAAAAATGAAATCCGCTTAGTGGTAACCGAAAAATACCAAATAGTTTACCGCATTTCAATCATCTTTTCTGAATCTGCTTTATAAAAAAATTGACTGTAGTTCGTGTGTATTGTCAGAAGTCGTGCAATGGCTATTCTTCTCTTGGAGCAGTAATGAAAAAAATCTTCCTTAGAGTAAGCATTAAAGGAGTAAAGGAGTGATGATAGAGTGTGAGTATTTACAGAGAATCAGAGTTAAAATATTTTACTCTGTTAAAGGTCCTGTGAAATTAAAAATGCATTTCAAAATGTTATTAAAATCTAAGTGAACAAATTTTGCTTTTTCTCCCTCATAGTTATGCTTCGTACCGGTATTCGATAGGGTATCGAAATTTGTATCTATCTTCTGTATCTATTCTTAATTTTGTTCACTCTTGCTCAGCAACATTGGATGACGACAATAGAGGTGCATCCATTTGAAATCAGAAAGCAATGAATTCCATAAGCGAGCAGTAGATAGAAAGAAGCTTGATGAATAAAAGTTTTTGTGAAATTTAGAAATCTGTACTGTTTGCAGCTGAAAGCCTGATAGTCTCTGTGAAAGTTTTAAGTGAAGGTATTACTTCTTTCAAATGATCAGAACAGTGTTCATGGAAATACTTATAAAACAACAAAAATGAGGCTATATTTCTGCGTTGGGAAAGTAAAATTGTTCGAATCTTCGAACAAAGATCATGCTCAGTAAGGTTGAACATACGCTCTGAATTCGGTCAGGAAGATGAAGACATACAGAGCAGAAGCTCTGTATGTATATTTTAGATATAAAGTGTATTCTCGGGCAGAAATATGAAGCCTTATAGATAAAAAGTGTACTCTTGGGCGGAAGAAAATACTCTGCATCGGAATAGTAATCCAATCTTCACGGCAACAGTTATTGCAATGAATTCAATGCAAGAATTATAAAAGAAGTTATTTGTGAATGTTGGGCCTAAAAATTTAATCTGAAAAGATTCAGTGAATTCACTACCATTCATCAACACAGATGGAAGGAAAAGTGCACTAAAACGGTTTATAGAAAGAAACTTCGTTTTTGAAGCATTGAATGACACAAACCATTTCTCACCACATTCAAATAATTATCGTTATATAACATTGGGTTTAAAAGAAGACCTGCTTATTTGTTTGAATAACTGATAATATTAATTACAATTTGCCTTAGCAAAAGCAGTGTTGTGGCCTCAGAGAAGCGAAGCGTTATAGATGCAGAGTCACCCTCCAACCGCAACGTGGCATTATAACTGCAACGCCAGTTAAAAACTGTTGATGAAGAAACAGCTTCGCTATCTCACTAGTAAATAGTTCGGTAATGTAGCAATCAGGAAACTATTATCTCGGTACCTTCAGCAAAGACAGTTAAGAATTATTAAACCGAAATGAGTATCAAATACTCATTAGGAAAACAAAGACAGTAGGATGGCCGGTATTCAAAGCCCTAGAGCAGGCATAGCAATGTAGGCATTGCTGCATCCACACCAGTAGACGAAGAAGGGGTAAAAGACCGTGTGGTATGCTTCTAACTACCGCTCAAGACAATTAGTAGTTTGCCAACCAGTGTTTTTGCTGAGATTCCATAACTAGGAAGATTGCCATCAATGATAAAAAGGTGCTTCTCCCATGAGTCGAGAAGATTCAAGAGGTTAGTGAGAAGTTTCCGAAACAATCTTTAAGAATGTTAGCATGCTTCAGGAAAAATTTGATTGAAAAGATTTTTTTTCTTTCTAATTTGTTATTCCTATATTTTTCAATAACTTCCAAAAATATTTTGTTCTTCTTAAATTTTCAGAGAGCTAATTTTAAGTAAAAATCATTCCTTTTTTCTTTTTTTTTTTATTTCTAAGAGCATCATTTCTGGCCTTGTTAAATTTATTATTCTTTAAGGCTATTTTTTTGCAAATTTCTTGCCAAACCAATTTTAAGAATTGTTCTATTTTTGATGACTGCAGTCTCACTGCTGCTTCTATTCTATGGCTATAGTAATGAATGTATCAATCTTTACTACTCAAACTGTTACTGTGTATGCGTAGCAATAATTTTTGACGTCGTTCAAATTTTTGTTAGGTATTAGGAGGTGTGATGAATGATAGCTTGGATTGAAAAGAGCGTAGCGTTTCATTGATTGCAGTCTATTGAACTTATCCTAGAATTTAGTGTCATTTAACTATTGAGTCAATTTTCAAACTGATAATGTAATAAGAATATATTTTATATCATAATAAATTGTATGGAGAATCGTATTTCACCTTCTAGGGTAAGAAGTTACAAGATAGTTATAAATTATATGAAAATGATTACCTCCATATGAGAATAATATTATACCAATCGCTACAGGAAAATCTTTAGGGTCAGCTCTCAGTATGAATTTGACATCCCAAGATGACCTCTGCATGAAACAAAACACCACGATACAGGAAATCGCAGCGAATAAGGATAAACCAGAGATCATACTTAGCCATGAGAGAATCGACATCCTTTTTATGAAAAGTGCTGGTAAGACGACACAAGCAAAAAATGCTACCCATTCTTTATACCCAAAACCAAACTGCTTCTCAAAGAATTGGTTCCATACGGTTCCTAGTAAAATCAAATACATTGAGCCAGCTCCCAACATTTCTGTAACTTGGATGAATGTGACGAAAGCGCAACCATTCTTCCCAAGAACATGGCGACCAATCTCCGCGTAGCTCGCTCGTATTCTTCTTCTAGTTGCATTCTTACTGGAAATTTCGTACATGCAGTCAATTAAAATCTTAGCAGTGTGATTAAATATCAGTCCGATCAAGATGATAGCAGAGATTGATAGCCAGCCTCCTAGCTTGATAGCATAAGGAATACCTATGCAGATACAACATATTATTAAACCCTGTTTTTCTTTCTGCAATAACCTGGAAATTTTCAAGAAACATGATTCCTTAACTGTTCTTTAAAAACGCACTTTAAAAATACTGGTGTGTAAAAAATATATATTTTGACTTGTTTCCTGATTGGGCAGGAAATTATGAATATGAAAAGCTACTTATTGCTAATTATTGGCCATTAATTTTTCAAAGAAACAATTGGTCATACCGCCACTGAAAACCACTGAAGTTCTGAAATCGGAACAGAAAAAGAAAAAAAAAAGTGGCAGAGAAGCTTTAGCACCAACAGATGCTTATATGTGATTTAACAACAGTAATATATGCTTATATGTGCTTTAGCAACAGCAATATATGCTTATACGTGGTTTAAACTAAAGAAACCCAAAATTACAAAACGAAAACTTCTATAGCTAAAATTTGATTTCCACCTGTGTGATCTTTATGCCTACTTGTTTCATCTTTGTCTCCACCTGTTTTAAATCAATCGTGAGTTCTTCTTGTATAGATTTTGTACTGGCAAAAATTCATTTAATTTAAATTTTAGCCAAACCATTGAAAATAGCCCAAGTGGCTACTGTCGACTTCTTATAACATTTATCTAAAGATAAATGATTAAATGTGCCAACGCGCATTAAGACAATACAAATTTCTATATTTTTTGACGTTGATGGAGCAGAATTATGTTGCCTTAGACATTTTTGTATTGTTTAATGACTCCTTTTTAAATTCCACAGTTTGGATCAGAATCATCAAAAATATTTCGTTGTACAAAATACTAAATTTCAGTTTTAACAGTTTTAACAGTTTTAATAGTTAAAAGTAAAAGTGGTTATATATATCATTTTTCTATAAAACCTCGAAAAACTAATTTTAGCTTTTGTATTTCTTTTAATTAGTACTCGATTAAAAAATCAACAAATAAAAATTTTTTTTTAGTATTTTCCAAATTTTTGACC
Organism: Euphysa ruthae; assembly: GCA_035046665.1. Classification (NCBI taxonomy): domain Eukaryota; kingdom Metazoa; phylum Cnidaria; class Hydrozoa; order Anthoathecata; family Corymorphidae; genus Euphysa; species Euphysa ruthae. The sequence continues at coordinate 5,364 of JAUZNK010003151.1, read as the reverse complement.
AATTTTGAAGACACTGCGACAGAAAATAGCCATGCATTTATATGGAAATTTCAATGACTTTCAAAACCGTAAAAAAAATAAAATAGCAAATAATTCCTTCAGAAAACTCTTTGAGATTTAATAAAAAGCTTGTGAGTGAGGTATTAGCCTGTCAAAAACTATTCCAATTATTACATTTAGTATTCCAGACCTACACTACATCACTTTTTAAAATCATGACATAAACTTTGAGATCTTACAGCTGTTAAAAAAGATGGTGCCAAGATAGATAGAGAGGTTACAAAAGTGCATTATTTTTTGCTACATTATGTATCCCTACCACTCGAAAAGGTTCTCTTTAAGCCGTTGATCACCGTTATTTGATTTTTTTAATTTTTCAGGATTTTTGATATTTTTTTCTCATTTATCAATGAAAATTTGAATTCCGGTATTGGGATATTATATTAAAGAATTCGTTGAAAGTTTTTTTTACTAATTAAGTTTCCCCATACCTCAAAATAGCGTTATAATAAAAAGATCATATTTAAAATTTTCAAATAAATTACCACAATAAAGAATTTTATTTTATATGTAATATGATGTACCATTATATAAATATAATAATGCCAATACTTGCTTCTTAATGAGGAGGTAAATTACAGTTCAATGAAAATTTATTCACAGGAAAACAAAAATGAAAAGAAACAACAGTATAAAAAAGGCGTGAAATATTACCTAATATTCCTGTTCCTTGAATCAAATTAATAACACTCCATCCTACGATTATTGAATGTGCACGTCGATCATTAGACGGTTTTTCTAAAATCGAAACGTTGTATGATCTAGATATACTCTTGAAGGTTGCTAGAGAGGATCGATGTAATTTTCCACGAATGTTATTGGAATAAGTTTTATCATCCCTCTTTATAGAATTGTTGTCAATTAAATCAGCAGGATTTCTCGCAGTATTTTTTGGTGTGTTGACAACAACCAAGTGATCCCCGGTATTAAAATCCTCAAGGTATTCAGAATTGCTACCTGGATAACTGCTTGAATCACTAAAAGAGTCGTTATCAGAAGATGAGATGCTTGTCATATTGCTGAAATGAAGTAATTTAAACAAGATTTGCTAACGTAAATTATTGTTTAATTTTTTCCTGGTTAATTGAAGATTTCAAAAATTTTTCTACCTACTAACTTTATAATCACACGAAATGGTTTTCTTGGTGGAAAACATCATACCTGCTGAAACAGATTCCAAAGCAACACTACTTCTTAGTTAATGACGAGGGATGGTGAGTTGTTTAGAAACTAAAAACAATGCCTTATAATTATAATAATCAGTTTTATGAAATAACATTTTTTTAGGTAACTTTACCTGTTCTAATAGTTTACTTAATTAGATAAATAAATTAGGTTTTCATTTGATATATAAATTCAGCTACAGAAAGCAGTTGCAGTAAGCAGTAGCATTAAACAGTAAGTAGTTGCACTAAGAATTAAGCAGTAATAGCAAGCAGTTAGTAGGAGCAATAAGCAGTAAGAAGTAAGTAGTAAGCAGTAGCAGTGAGCAGAAAACAAAAAAAAACATTAAGCATTAGCAGTAAAACGCAGTTGCAGGAGTTAGTGATTTGGTGCATTCATGCTATTAGCTGTTAGAAAAATTTTCTTCAAAAACGAAATAGTATCGTTAATAAGCTTGGATTAAATTAATTTATTCCGTAATACCCTTATAGCAAAAAATTAAAATAGAGATTTTTTTTTATCAGCTTAGAAATAGCGATTTAAATATTTTTCAAGACGACAAAAAATTTCAAACTACTATCAAATAGACTTTGACTATAACTGCTTTTCTCCGAGTTTTATGATTCTCCCAATCAATCTTATCTGGTTTCTTTTTCTGAAATTAATCAAGGTCATACACTTCTTAACGTAATTCGTAATTCCTCAGACGCAATTAAAACTCGTTAAAAATTTGTTAACACCAAAAAAAATTATTTATTTTAACAAGTTTTGATTAAAGAAATGAATGCCGTGCAGAATTTATTTATTTAGACTTTTGTAAAACAAGTCTGTCTGTGGAGTGTTTTAAAGGAGTTTTTTTCATACTTGATATAAGCAAATGATATAAGTGATGGTCGTACATACCCACGAAAAACTTTAAATTTTAGGCCTGATATCAGCATTATTAAAATTGAACCCTGAAAATAATATTTTGTTTCTTTATTTTCTTATTAAAAACAGAGGCTCTATTGTCATATACAGAGAATTAGCGATGGTAACGAAAAAAAACTTTTTGATCTCCTTTTAATATCTATTGGTTACTTCTTTTGGCAGACTTTTAAGCGATGGAATTTCAAAATAAAATTTAATAGCAAGTAAGAACATTATTTGCACCTCAGCCAAGCATTACCATAGGAGAATTTATCTCCACTTCTTTTTTTTGTATTTCAGCAAGCAGAATAGACTGGTCAATCTTTTTTTTTTTTTTTTTTTTTTTTTTTTTAATATGGTATTTAAATATTAAATTTGTAAAAAAAGCGAATAATAGAGGAATGTACTAAGATGCACAGGTGAAACTTCTCTTGTAGTTTATGAATAGTTTAATCACATATCTATTTGCAACTTTTATATGAGAACGCCATTTTGACATAATTTCACCGAAATTTTGACGTCATTGTTTATTTCACCTACCTTTGTCTACCAAGCAGTTGAAGGTTATCTGGTAAAAATTACCATTTTTCAGAAGAACCTCTTTTATGTAATGACATAACATATGCATGTTGCACATGCACATATTGCACATGCATGTTGCATATATACGTCAAATAATTTTTTAAATATTATTGACCAAATTTCTTGGAAATTAAGTTGAGCTCAACGAAACAAAGGGTTCCAAATTAACTAGGCAAGGTGTTCAGTTGAGGAATGTTGCCACGTCATTGAATTAAACATAGGTGGGAAACTATAGGAATATACGTTTTCAAACTTCAAAAAAATTAGCGTTAATCTTAGATTTAAGGATTGGCATTTAGGGTAAAATTTAAAGGAGGCATTTAGGGTAAAAATTAAAGTAGGCCTGATGTCTAGATGTCACATTTAAATGAAAAATCTGAGTTTCTTGTAGCAGCTCTATAAACCTGAGTTTCCAGTAACAACTCGATAAGCCTGAGTTTCCTGTATCAGTATGATACGGACTTTTTACTGAAATGCGATATTAAAGCAAAGAACCTAAGTAATGCTTTTGATCAAAAGATTGTAGCCAGAGATATAAAATTAATCCTTCGAACATATTTAAAATTTCATTCAAAAGCTTTACTTAGATCCTAAAATATTTAAAAAAAGTTTGAACTTTAAAAAAAGTGCCTTCTTATGCGAAACTAAAAAAAGTGTATTCGTGCGCGAAACTACCAAAAGCGTGTTGGCATTATATTATTAGATTGATAAATGATTTTTGTTATCAATGACAACAAAATTTACCTGTGTGATCTTTTCTCGTGTGATTTTTTTTATGTGTTTTGAATTTTTTCCGATGAAATAATTTACAATTATTAGCTAATAATGATTTCTTTACGAAAAAGTTATATCCTCAATATCTCTAATCGTTTTGGTATTAGCGATATTAAGTGGTTGTTCATAATATTTCCTCTGTTAGTATTAGATAATTGTGTTGAGCAACTGTAAGTGGTATTTGCTATTAACATTTTGTACTTCTGTTCAATAGGACTTTACATGGTGGATTACTTTTCTGCAGGCTGCCAATAAATCTTTAACGGTCAACACATTAGAAGCAGTCAACATTTCCATAGCTATAAGTGTAACTTATATGCAGTTTTTGCCAGAAACTTTTAATGCCCAACCAAAGTTATACGGGTCAACTCACCTTACATGTTCATGCACGGGTAGCAAAACACTTTCCCTTCTTAAAAATTTCTTCCAAATAAAAAAATTTTAACGAACTGAAAAAGGATCCAAAACATGTTTGAACGATCATTGACCAATATCACTTTTACTTATGCTCGGTAAGGTGTTTGAAAAAGTAACATTAAAATTACTTTAAAAATCACAAACTGCTCTCAAAAAACCAATTAGGTTTTAAAAGGGGCAATTCTTGTGTTTAACAATTTATTGGTATTACTCTTGGAATTTATAAGTCATTTGATGGTTCCTCCCTTGAAGCTAGAGGTGTATTTCATGATATTTCAAAGTTTCGCATGAATACCTCGTGCATGAATTGTAATTCTTTTTAATGGAAGGAAAAAATTATAACATCTTTATTTACATAATTTATCCAATGGTCGACAATAGGTGCTTTTAAACTTCATCTGGGTTCAGTTTTTGGGTACCATCAAGTTCTGTTCTTGGAAAATTACTATTTCTAATCTATATAAACGATCTCTCAAAAAAAACATTGACTCTGTTTGCAAATTATTTGCTGATTATCAGCGGCGTATTTAAGCTTAGTCAAGTTGGTCGGCCGACTAACTAAATAAAAAGTTAATTATTTTCTAAATATAATATTGCATTGATTGTTAACTACAAATTAAGGTTTTCCAATCTACGAACAATTAAAGTAAAACATTTACTAAGTTACCGTGTATGGACCACCAATTAATCAATGCAAAGGAGGATAAATCATGGTTTAACTGAAAAACGATGATGTAACTTCGCCATTCATTTACCGTATTTTCTATGCTTTAACTTATCTGACCTAGTTTAGTGACATGGCTGGTCAGCGTATTGATTGGCTTAGCTATCTGACTGACTGACTGACCAAATTTGGCTGTTATCAGGTTAGACAAAACTGTACAGCTGTACAGTTTTGTCTGACCTGAAAACAGCCAAATTTGCTGTCGGTTCTCGTAAAAATAGAATTTTCAAAAACCGATTTGGATATTTCATCTTCTTTTTCGCTCAGCAATATCCAGGTTGAAATCATCAGCAGTGATAAATCCACGTGTCCAAAAGTGGTTTGCGAGGAATGATTTTGTTACCCTTAAAAACGCTTTTATTGAGCTTCAGAATTCGTTGGACAATGGGATCAAGATTTTTGAGTCAAGTTTTCACACAAATTTGCTGAAGGATAATGTTGTTGAAATATTAATATCTTTAAACGCTTCAACAAATGCAACTTTTGCTGATTTGATGTGAGTACCCTCTCTGTTAAATTCAAGTTTCAGAGTGGCTGGTTAAATTATACTCTTATTAATTATACTCTGAAAATTCATATCCTTTCCTTTCATTTTCTTTATTGAAATAGTAATGTGAACGTTGCGTTAAATACTGAGTTCGCTACAAGCTAGATTGCAAGTAAGTAAGTAAGTAAGTATTTATTCACTATCAATAAAAATTTTACAAAATAAATGTTAAAAACGTCGTTTTAAA
>JAUZNK010003150.1:0-10963 GCA_035046665.1 Euphysa ruthae | reverse complement strand
ATCAAATATCATATGAAAACAATAACAATCAAATATCATATGAAAACAATAACAATCAAATATCATATGAAAACAATCACAATCAAATATCATATGAAAACAATAACAATCAAATATCATATGAAAACAATAACAATCAAATATCATATGAAAACAATACCAATCAAATATCATATGAAAACAATAACAATCAAATATCATATAAAAACAGGAAATTTCTTTATATTTTATTAATCAAAATGTTTTTATTTTTTCAGACAAAATCTGAATCCGTAGTTTACCATTGTTGTCGGTAAGTAAGTCCAATCAAAATAATTCAAGTAGTAAAAAAATTTTCATAAATTTAATATTAAAATTTACAAAAATTCGTAAACCTGAGAAATTAACTGCACTCTGAAACCATCAGAAGTGTTAAAGCTTGCTCAACCAACTACCCTATAAAACTATGAGAAACACTGACATCTTCGTAGCCTACTGCTCCTTACAACCATCAAAAACATTTGCAAGCTATGCAACAAACCGCTTTCCAAAATAATCAGAAATATTTTGCAATCAAGGCCTCTCCGAAACCACTAGAAATATTTGCAAACCAATGCAAACAAGTGCTTTCTAAAACCATCAGAAACACTAGCAGGGGATCAAATTGGTATTTATTCTCTAGACTAAGCAAATGCCCACCCTCTGATTAGTACCCACCAAAGATAAACTTCGTCCTCAGATAAGCACACACCCTCATATAAGCCCCCTACTTGCAAATTTAAACGACAAATTCTATGAACAACTTGATTTCAAAAATTTTTTTATATACATGAAAGACTTACCCAAAACTTTAGATTTTCCAGTTGATGCATCAGCCAAAGCTAAATAAAATAATTTCAATAGTAGTAACCCAATAAAATCTCTATATTCTCAAGTGCTTTAGTTTGATTCAAAATTAATAATATACATGTCAGTCAATGAATTTTTCATTTAAAAATTAAATGTGTAAACTTAAATAGCACAAACATTGTTTTTGATCTTAGAAAAATCCTTAATCGGCCCATTAAACAGAAAAAAATGAATAAAATTAAAAAAAAAAATTAAATAACTTGTTTTGGTTAGGCCAGAAACTGATTTTAATTTAGGTTTGTTCCCAAAAATGTAAAATTTCTCTAACCTTAACGAACAAAGCATGGTTTGCTGCGCAGAATTGAATAAGTTGGCAAAAACAAAACTTAGAATATTCTATCGATTTTAAAACTGCTTTCTGATTTTAAAACAAAAACTTTAATAAAAAAATTTCTGAAGAAGTAACTTTTTGCAAGCTTTTGTCTTTTTTCAATGGAAGTAAAAAAAATTTCTGTAGTCTAAATAAAAAAAAACAAATCTACGAAAAAAAAAAAAAAAAAAATATATATATCCTATATTTCGCATCAGCAAAAACAGGAACATTTGAAAATTATTCCAATTAAGGATACATTTGAAACCCACCCACATGGAAGATTATTTTGACCTCTGACACTGTCCTTATGTCAGAAAGATACAATAAGAGCATAACCAAAAATAACATATGATTAAAATAATTAAATCTTTCCAAACCTACCTTCAAATTAAGCAAACTTTATTTGAAAGAGACAGGTAACTCAATGAGGCCATTCATTTGAGTTAAGGTGGTGGCCAAAGAAATTAATGAAACTCGGGTATATTTTAAACTTTCAACAATACAAAGATGCTTTATTGAAATTTTAAAATTTTCTCACGATACGAATTTAAAAAAATCTAAAACTAAAAAAGAGTTCTGTGAAAATAATTATAAATTAGAAAACATTAAATTTTTCAGATAAAATAAAGGAAAAAAAAATGCATCAGTATCGATGATATCATAGAATTCTTCCCAGTGAATTGATAAGAAAAAAATGGCCAAAAATAAGACAAGTTAACAAAATATTACCTTAGAATCTCTATATATATAAAACAAGATATCTGTCTGTATTTTCCACTACTCCTCTTTACTGGGGAGGGCTACAAACCTGAAACTTTCTAGGGAGGGCTGGAATGAGGCAGGGATTTTCATAGAAAAATTTATGTTTTTTTTTTTAATTTTTTAAATTTTCTGATTGATTTTTTGATGGATTTTTGGATCGATTGAACATGAATTTGATTTTTCGATAAATTAAATTTGATTTTTTTCAAAAAAGTTGAGATTTTTTTGAAATTTTTTGAAAATTTTCAAAAATTGAATTTTTGGCCGTTTAACCATATCCCAAATATAAAAAAAAACTAGCAGATCGGGCCCAGAGAGCCCTGGATACAGTATATAAAAAAGATAGTATACAATAAAAATATTGATAGTTATTACTATATTTTTAATAATGGTTTTTGAAGATGATTTTAAGACCTCAAAAATTTTCAGCTTTGATACCTTGTTAATAAACTAGTGCCAGCAACAGATGAGTCCTCAGATTATAAATTATGTAAGAAAAGCATTGCCAGAAAAGAAAAAATTAGTTACAGTGATAAAGTAAGAAATACTCTGCAATCTACAAGTATTGAAAAATCATAAATTTACAAAAAATGAATCAAAAACAAGTTGTTTGTGCGGTCTGCTAAAAAGTCAAAAATTTAAAATTGATAGCCATGGCTTAAAACATCTTTGCAAATCTAAAATCATAAAAACTTTCATATTTCACTTAGAAATTCACAATAGATTTATTTCATTCAAAAGTTTCTGTTGTTAGGCATTCTGCCAGACAACAAGCATTCTTAAAAAATGACTATGCTATTGCAACATAATGCAAAGGAATTTATCGATTTTTATCAAGAAGTTGCATAAAATGTGAAATTTATAAAATTACTGCTGCTACGGTTAAGAATTTCTTGCTGGTGGTCAATAAACTAAAACCATGCAAAATTTTAAAAATCGCCATTACAAGGCCCCATTGCTAGAGAACCATGGTTTTTATCAAGCAAATATAACAATAAAAAATCCCTTCTTTATTTGCATCACAAAGAAAATTCTGAAAAAACTGTTTTTTGAGAAATTTTCAAATAATAATAATTATTATAATAATAATAATAAAAATAAAAATAATAATAATAACACAAACAATGAAAAAAACACGTTATTATATAACTCAATCAACAAAAATAAAAATGAGAAACCAAAAAATATGAAATTTTGTTAAAAAATCATTGTCACTAGGGTCTATTGCTAAAAGCTAAAATTAATAGGAAGTTAAGGCATAAAAGATGTCTCCTGTATTATTCTAAACTAAACAAATAAAAATTTGGGAACACATTAAAGGTTTTTGAGAAGTTATTGTGTAAAAAAAAAAATTTGCTACAATTGTTAATAAGAAGGCATAAAATAAAAGTAAAAATGCTTTATTTATGTATCTTTCATCAAATAACATAATTAAATCTGTAAACTTGTTTAAGAATAAAATCTTGTAGTCAGACCCTTCAGCTAAGGAAAAAATATTTTCAGTGGGTTGAAAAATGCATCTTGTTTTATTCTAACACTATCCAAAATATAATTTTTATTCTATGAGCATTATAGTCCTGCCAAAAAGAGGCATAAAGGACCTATAGCAAATCTTGAATAAATCTTCTTTTCTCTCCTGTTATCATTTTAATATCTTTGAAAAACAAAAAAAACTTAAAATTTTCAGAAAAAACAGATGGAATAAGTGATTTCACAAGACCTTCAGACACAAAGTAAAGCTAAATACTATGGTCGAAAAAATATTTGAAATTATTTATAGCTTCTAAAACTTTTGTTTTTAGCAAAGAAAACATTTGAATGAATGTCTGAAAATTTTCTACATGCAGGGTTACAGCAAAAAAATTTTCTTCAAGCAGAGTTGAAATTAGCTTTCTTTCAGAGGAAATGTTCTGAAAAATTGCAAAAAACTTAGTTTATATTTGTGGTCCAGAAGAAACTTTTTTAAGCAACAAAGACAACTTTTGAAACAAACAAGTAGACAGAGTACAAAAATTAGCTTCATATCTATTGAAAATTTCTTCTCACCTTCACCATAAATGTTAAGTTTGTAAACCTAGAATCAAATTTAGGGTAGTGTAAAAGTTAAAATTAAGGTTATTGAATTTAATTTAAGGATGTACTTCATAACATAGCATTAAATGATATAATTGACAAAAATGATATAAAAACATTAGATTTAACGTGCTGAAATTTAAAAAAAAAAAAAAAAAACAAACAATATGAGTGATGTATAACTAAAAAACGGCACTGTGTGGCTAAAATATATATTTAATTTGAAAATCTAGGACTTTCTCATGCCCACAGGTGTCTTATTAAAAATAATGATTTTGAAGCAAATACTAAATTTAGATATTATCTAACAATTCATTTGGTGCAAAAATTTATTTTGTGAAACCTTTTATGACATTTCCAAGACATGACAGTGACTGGTTGATAGCAGAGCCTTCTTTGAGTCTATCACCTGTTGCACCAGTTGAATCGGCTCTTTCACTAAAGAAAAATTATGTGATATATATTTTTTTCATTGTTTTTTATGGCAATGTTTACAAAGGATTTTCTAAAGCACATTTTAATATCAAGGTTTTTGATATTAAAATTTAAAAATGTTTCTGGGAGAATTTGTTTTATATAGATAACGATTACCAAATAATCAAGCTATACAATAATAAATAACAACAATAAAATTAATTGAAATTAAATAGATGTTGAAATTAAAATTTATTTTGATTTTTTTAAAACTCATAAAGATAAAAACAGTATTATTGAAATAGATTCCTTTTTTAGATTTTAAAAGCGGCAAAAACAAATTGACTCTACTTATTTAGTTCAAAACAGCCAATTAAAAACTTACAAGCTGATTCACAGAAAACTACACTCAAGTTAAAATTTTTAATTTTTGACTTCTACAATCAATATAATTGAAGCGTTCTCTGACTTAAATGACTTAAATAGTGCGGTGTCACAGGTTTCTAATTGCTGGTTAATATTTATTTTTTTCACAAGTCAATGAGCTGATTTATATGGAATTTATTCCTGAATTCTATTCCAAGATGAGAAAATAAAAGAATTAGAAGTAAAGAGGCAAGACTATTTTGCTTCCAAACATCTTAACATAAAACATCCAAGACAAAATTTATATATTTTATAAATTATAAACTTTTTGTTATAAATGAATATTATTTTACAGATGATAACACATTGAAGATTACACCTCAAAAATTAAAAAAAAAAAAAAAAAAAAAAAAAAAACCCTTAAAACTTTTAAAAATTTAAACATTCCATGCAATTGCAAAGTAAACTAATCACTAATCACTTAGTGCAACAATAGTTTCCCGCTGATTCTAACCTCGTATCAGATAGAAGAAAAACCTTTTTCCCAAAGTTTATTCCAAGTTTTTGAAAAACTATTTTTTTGCCACAGTGATATATGTTTAATAGACCAATAGATTTTGTTAACCTATCTGCCAAATAAACCCCAGGTGAATTTTGTTGAAAATATTTCTCGTAACCTCTCTATCAGACTCCAAGTAAATATCTAATCAATATTCTTGCTTTGAGTCCGCAATGTTTTTTTTGGATAAATTGGTTCCTATAAAAAAAACTAGTCTGCTAATACAACTGTGCACACTTCACATAGTTGTTGTTGTAAAGTTTATTTTTTGACTCAAATTAAAATCTGGTAAAATTTTTATGTTCTTATATATATTTTAATAAAATATTTATTTAATAAATTATTAGTTTTAGTTTAGTTTTTAACATTCTATACGTGCTCTAATAATGAATTTAATTTTCAATAATTTTTGCTCTATAAGCTAGCCTTTATCCTATATGTAGCTATAAAATATTTAGACTATGGACTGTGGACTATGGACTATGGACTGTGGTCTTATTAGCAACCAATTTTTGAGCATTAAATTCATAAATTGGTCTTGCCATTGAACTATAATGGATTTATATTTTCATTAAATACTCACTTTATTTTATTGTTTTTAAGTGAAAACTGTAACACAATTGATTTACTGTATTGGCAATATCATATCTGTGAGATCCTGAGTTGTCAGGCATCTGTTTTTGACCTCTGCATTGTATGAATGCCACCCTTGCAAGTTTGTCTTCAATTAGTTTTAACCTACTGTTATAATTTTAGAATGTTCAAAGATGCCATCTGCAGTCATTTAACTTCATGCAAAAAAAAAAAAAAAAAAAGTGATTTTTAAAAAATTAGAAAAACCTTGGGGCCTAGGAAGATAAATTTTTGTAAGTGCCCATATTGGTAAAAGATACCATTAACAGTCATTTAAATTGAAACAAAATTTTCTAAAAAGGCAATGAATAGGTTTCATGAAAATTTCAAAAATTTTATTTCGATTAAATTTAACAATTTCAGGGTCCAGGACAAGCAAGTGAGAAATTTTCATCAATGGCATTATGGGGTAAAATTCATGCAAAAATTTTTAAAAAGATAAGGTGTGGATTCTGACAAATATCTGACCCAACTCCCAGGATCCAAAAAATGGTAATATTGGGGCTTAAAATAACATTTTTGATATTTTATCAAAATCAACTCCTTAAATTTTTTTCAAACTTTTCATATAACATTTTCAAAACAATATTTACTACTATAATACAAAATTTCGAAGAAATGGCAGTTTATCTTTTAGAAAAACCCAAAAAATACTGATCTTTATTGTTTTTAGGTGATAAATTGGGCTTGGGAACCAGAACCAAAAATTTTCATTTGGGTCAAAAGATTCCCCTATAGTACTTTAAATTCATTCAAAATTTTCAAAAAAAGTTAATGAATGGATTTGGATAAAATGTCAAAAATGAACTTCTTAGCCCTAATATGACCATGTTTTAGGTTCCTTAAACTGGATGCAATAATATTTTCAAAATGACGGACACACCTGATTAGAAAAAACGTTTCTCAACATTATATAGAATTCATAATTAAATGAATGTAAAATTTTGAGGAAAGTTAAAAACACTGATTATTTTCATATTTGGGACATATATCAGGCCCAAGATCCCAAATGAGAATTTTCGAGAAATATGGGTGAAAAGATGTCACCTAGGAGGATGAAAAAATAGACGAAAATGGGTGAATTCACAAGATTCAACCAACTTTGCTGGCAGTAACATAAAATTATTAGAGATATTGAAAAAAATACCTATCTTCTGGACCAATACCTCAAAACATAATTTTATGACACATTTATCCGAAATAATCTATATTTTAATATAATATTAAAAAATTGGATTGAAAGGTTCTATTCCAACATCTGGCGAAAATTGAGTTTTTGAACAAAACTTATAATATCAAGAAATTTTGCTATATATGTTAAAATCCAGTGTTTATATTTTAGTACTGTATTATATAACACATGATAGGTACGGGTACCGGAAAACTTTCTTTCATACAAAAATATTTATTGCAAATTATCAATGGAGTAGTTTTGGTAGGCAAACCCGAAGGTTTACTGGCTAGTATGTAGATAAAATTTTTAAAACATATTTATTCTTGCGCTGGTGAATGGTACTGAAGTGGCACTTTCTTCCGTCTGAGAGTATACTTTATACCCATAAGGCTACCATTCGACCATGTATTGAATATTGCTGCCTTATTTGGGAGAGAGTTTTTCCTGTATGTCTACATCCTCTTGATTAAAATCAGAAACCTATACTGAACTTTCTTGGTCCTGATCCTAGTATGAATCTTCAATCACTTTTCCATCACGTTATTCTATAATTAATTTCCATAGACACTTGTCTGATGATTTGAAAGAATTGACATCTTCACTTTAGACTTTCTCAAGGAAAATAAGGTATACATCTACAACTACGGAATTTATGCTACTCATCCTTTAATGACACAGATCCCTAAATTTCATAAAAGCTTTAATTCATCAAATTTCTTCTCATGTACTGCTCCTTTGTGAAACTCTCTGCCTTCTAATCGCTTTAATTCAGATTATGATCTACATTTTTTTAAATCTAATGTCAACCAATATCATTCTCAGTTTGTGTAAGACCAGCTTTATCTTTAACTCTTGTTTTAGCTTTCTACCGAGTAGTGGCTTTTAACCTTGCGGAAAGCGAATGGTTTAAAAAAAATTCATCTGAAATAATATTTTGTAACATAAACAGTTTTAGGAGAATTGAAATAAAATTTTTGATAAAAGGAAAAAAAACCCTCTATGTTTTACAATATTTGATTTTTTAAGTGGATTAGGTTTACTCTAGCTGATCATATGAGGTGAGCCTGCGTGGTCTACCAGGCAGGCCCTGTGTACGGATATCTCAACATATTTCTAAAGTACTTTTGAGATGAGAGAAATGTTAATTCGCATAAGTTTCTTAAATTAAAAAAAAAAAAAAAAACCAGGGCGGAATTATCAAATACAGAAAATGTTTCTGTTAGTCAATGTACTAGTGAAAACAGAAAGCTTATTATAAAGCAGCAAGTAAAAGTATTAAATGGGAAAATGATAAATAGTCGTATAGAGTGTTTTAAAACAAAAATTAACTACAAAGGTCATGACTTTGATGCAGACAGACAACTTTTGTAGTTAGAAATAACATTTTCTCTGGCAGAGATTTATATTAATGACAACACTTTGTTTGGACCAGAGTTTGTTACAGTAGAAACTGCTCAAAGCGCATCTATGGAAGAAACTAAAGCATTAAATAAATTGTAAAAAAAAAAATTATTTCTAAGGAGAAAAGCAGAATCATGGAAAAGGTTAAAGAAATCAGGCAGAGTTTTGTTAAAGTTGTTGCAGCTGGAGCTCGTTCAGGGAGTGGAAAGATAGTGAGTGAGTTTTATGACGAATTAGTGAATATATGGGGAGGCTAAGAAAATACAAAAACCCTTTCATTTGGAGATACTACATTAAATACTACATTCATCACTGATACTGACAACAAAATTACTGATGAAGAAGACAGTCATGATTTTTATACTTATATTGATGCCCAATCAACTACAATTTTATCAGAAAATGATGAATATCTAAATTCTGCTGGAAACTCACATGACTGTAATAGTACAAATAAAATTATCTCATCAACTCCTATCATGAATGGCATAAAAAAGTCAAACTCAAGTATTCAACGCCTAGTTGATAAGCATGCTTGTATAATATCAGCTATTTTTTCCAGTTTTAGACACATTTTTCAGTTAAAATAGACCACCTTGCTTTTAAACTACCAAATGCACATTCTATAGGGTTCCTAGTTGGTCTAAGCAAGTTGTTGAATATCACTTGAGCGTTGTTTCCTCAGTGGTCATACTCTCTACTACACAAAAGTCCCAGGTAATTCATCACCTCTCAATTTCTGATTAATGGAGGAGTTTGAAAATACTTTGCTGTTATGAGCACTTCCTGGCCATCTGAAATCCAAATCTATAAAAATAGCAATAATCACAAACTGCCTGAATACTGAAAGAAAAATATTGTTTGCAGCAATAAAAGTCCTCTGAATTTATTCTTGGGCACAAAATAGGAGTATGTGTTCAATCAATCAATCAATCAATACAGTCAAAAGCCTGCACCATTGCAAATTTAGATTCAAATCAAGAAATTTTTAGCCTCACTTCATCTTGATCTCTGGGTAGGTAAAGGTATCTAGATCCCATGTGTTTTAACATGGCTTTACAAACCTCAACAACAATGGACCCAAAAGTGTTTGAAGCAAACTTGTTTGCTGTCATTATGAAAGAACCTGTGTCCTTAAAATAATAGAGAGCAACCGCTAATTTTTTAGCTGCAGGCAAAGTAGGGCGATTTGGTGAAAATAAATTTGGAGAAGAAATATAACGTTCTTCACCCAGCAGGCCATAAAAATCTTTCCTTGAAATACAAAAGTTTTTTTTCCAATGGAAACTACCACACTGGGGAATATTCAAGCCCAGTATTAAAAAGCAAAAAGCTAAAACAGCCAATTTCCCAAATTTTATTCACAAATGGCATCAAAGCTTCGTGTAAAATTTAAGAAAACTCTAATAAGCTGAATTGAATATTGGACTGGAGATGGCAGTTATCAATACTAAATTCATTTTGGAGATAGGTATTTTGCAAAATAACTGGCAATTTGGGAGCGTTTGTTATTCCCATAGCTCTCTTTTAATTAATAGAAGCTATTTTTAAATCGACGAAATTTTTATAGCCAATTTTAGTGGTTAATTTTGAAATATTTTGAGAATTGTCAAATTGTCACATTGAACAAAAGCAGCATAATTTTTTTAAGCATGCTAGTCATATTTTCTGATTTCAAATGTTTCCAGGTAGGAAAAAAACAGCACTAAAAGAGATCAAACCTAGAATTAAGAAAATTTTAAATTATAAGAATGAATAACTAAATTACAGTTAGACCAAAATAAAAGTGAATATGAAAAAAGCTGAAATCAAATAAATCATATAAAAGACTATAATCACCTTACCTTCCAGCTAAGTCTACCAGATTAATGACAGAGGTTTTAGTTGTATTTTGGCCAGATTTTTCATTTTTTCCTTTCTGTGTAAAATTTATGGCAACAATAGTGTGAGCTCGACTAAAACAAAAACAGCTATTAGTATACAGATATTGACAGCGTGTGTGACCTTGACTAAAAATTACTAGCCTTTTGAATGGAGATATTGACAATGTGTGTAAGCTTGGCTAAAATAATAATAGTATTAATATGGAGGCAGTAACAAAAAAATTTTATATGCAACTAAGGTTATAAGTTCACCTCAAAATAAAACTTCAAGTTAACTTAAATTCTGCGTAAGATTGCAAAAATGTATGCACTTTATTATTTTCTTTTGCCCTTCATTGATAGGCATTCACCAGCCATTTTAGCATTCCACCAGAAGACCATTTTTATTTATCATAAACACAGGGTAAATAAATTATTATCTGTTAAAAGCGCCCTTTATTTAGCATGTTAAATTGATAAAATAATACATTAATATATATCTATACATATTAATATAT
>JAUZNK010003149.1:0-11067 GCA_035046665.1 Euphysa ruthae | reverse complement strand
CTTATGGTTAACAGCCATACTTATGGTTAACAGCCATACTTATGGTTAACAGCCATACTTATGGTTAACAGTCATACTTATTGTTAACAGCCATACTTATGGTTAACAGTCATACTTATTGTTAACAGTCATACTTATGGTTAACAGTCATACTTATGGTTAACAGTCATACTTATGGTACTTATTGCTGATAGTTGAACAAAAATTAACTACGAAAAGAAAAAAAAAGCTTACAAAAACATAATCTACCTCTAGAATTATAAAGCAAAAATGAAACTGTAATAATTTGAGGAATATAGTGAGCAAATTTAAAGAAACTTCAAAAACTTAATTTTCGAAGAAAAATGACCCTATTTGTGCAAAGTACCAAAAACCAAATAGACAAGTGGCTATACGAGTCAAAAGATGACATCAATGGTCCTCTAACTTCAACCTTCTTAAGGTTAAAAAAATTAATAAACCAATTGAGAAAATCTCAAAACTATGTGTTAGGTTGAAAATAGCAATATTTTGGGCCCAGTTCCAGAATAACTAGTTCTTAAAAGGCAGCAACACGGATCAACAGATTCCCTCTAACTTCATTAAAGATTTTAAAATAAATATTAATTCTCAGTAAATAGCTATACTTGGGATAATACCAAGAAATGTAAGTTTAAGACAGGTGGCTATTTCAGTCAAAAGACATCCAATATGGTTTCATATCTTTTCATCAAATTTTAAAAAAATATTGAATTTATTCAGAGAAAAATACAGTATTTTTAATTTTTATTTGGATATATCTCTGTCTAGTACCAAAAAATCTGAAAATTGGTTTATGTGAGAAAAGCTATCATTGGCAGTTCAACTTCAAGCAAAATCAAATAAGCAAAATTAAAAAATTAGATTTAGTGCATTTCAAAGAAATATTAAAATCAAAAGTTTTAGGAAACAATGACTTCATAGAAAATTAATGGAGAAACTGATAAATCTTGAACAGCCTTTCAAAAATTGTGGTTTGAGGCCTAATGTTAACACATTTAGGTTCAGTAGCAAAATACAAATCTAAATTTCTAAAAAAAGTGTCAAACCCAACAAATAATGCAAAAAAATGACAGACTCAGGTTAAAAAAATTAGTTGAGTAAGTGTAATATTGAATCCAAAATAATTACCATGGCTTTGATTCAGAAACTCCAGTACCTCTTGTAAAACCAAATGCGAAGAAATAACTAATCATAGTTGCTAGGGAACAAAATAGCCACAACATACCAATAAACAAATAAATTCTAAAATTTATAATTAAATTTAAACAATAGCAAGTTAAAACCACCCAAATCAAAATAAAACATTTAAAAAATTTTTCAAATATTTTTAAGAACCTTTGCAAGCTTTTTACAATCCTTTAAATTTTCAATTTTAAGAAAATTTAGTTGAAAAAAAAGTATGAAATAAATTTCTTCTTAAACTACATATCTTAGTGATTTTTCACTGAAACTATGTTTCTTAATAATAAATATCTTTTTAATTTTTATAAATTTTACCTGTGAGTGGCAACGCCGATAGACCGCCTGCGGGCGCTTTTATCTTATTTTGTCTATTTGGGGTAGTCTGACTGACAGAAAATGCTCTCATTCTCACACTCAATTTTTATCTAAAAGTAAGTTTATTCAAATCAAAAACAATCAGTTTATTTTGAAATAATATGCATAACCACTTGACTCATAATATGTTTTCAAATTTTCCGACATGACAAATACAACAGAAAAGATTTCCTGGCAACATCTAAAATTTCACCGAATTATAAGGGTGTAAAAGAAAAAAAAAGAAAATTATTCTTTGTCTTTGAATAAAACTTTTTGTCAGATACCAATATAGTCAAAAAATAACTTTCTCACTTAAAAAGAGGTTTTTAAATAATGCCTAATAATTATGCCTAATTTTGTGCACAAGGGTCATGACCAGATTTCAAGAGAAAACAGAGAAATCAGTAATATTATAGAAAGTCGTTTTTGAGTTTTGAAACTTGAGTAAAGATTTTCTGTTCAAGTTCTTTACCTTAGAAACTTAAACACCCTGGCATAAATTTATTTAATGAAATAGCACTTTGACCCTAACTAGATTATGAAGGAGTGAAAGGAGTAATAAAAAAAAAAAAACAGTAACAGAAATACTTGGTTGTCCTAGAAAAGCAATAACCAATTTCTAACCTTAAAAATAAAATTCAAGAACAGTCTTCAGGCTTGAGTAACTTTTTAAAACTATTAGATAACAACTTGAAATTTCTATTCAAGCTAAGTATTATAACTGGCCGTGTTTTTAAAAATTCAAATTTTTAAATTCATTATGAGGTTATCTGGTTCCCTTTTCAACATGAAGTTCAAACTTTTGCTTAACAGAAAATAAAATTAAATTGTAAAATTGTTTTGAAAATTTAACCAAAAATACAAGGTTTTTGAAAATCAAAGGAAATAAATTTGAATTTATCAATTAATACCTTAATGTCTTGGTCATTTTTGATGGTGATGTACTTTGTAAATAAACCTGCAGAAATAAAATTTTTACAGAAATGACACATAAAATAATTAATTAGGCACTAAAATTCACATATAACTACAGACACTATTTGTAAACTTTTTCGGCCTTAATAAGTACTTATTGGTTGATGCAGATATAAAAGAAAATATATGTATCTATTCAATGAGAATGAATGAGTCAAGGTTTTACAGCAAACATTATGCCATATTTTATGGCATCTAAATAATAAATCTCAGCTAATGCAATGTCTTAAACCGTTCAGAAATAAACCGTTCAGGAAAAAGTGTCCATGGTAACACGATCAAAATAAGCAACTTTAAATGCCTTGCTAAATTAACATTCATAGAAAAAAAATCATACCTTCTCAATTAGAGAATACAAACCTTCGTTTTCTTGAACACGAAAATAATAGAAGCCAAACACAAAAGCAAGAAAATGTAAAAAATTAGGTATTATGTAAGTCCCAAACACATGCTGACACGGGTCTAAATTAATTGCTTGGGAGTCGTTGAACATCGATGCATTTATATGTTGCACTGGTATCAATTCACTCCAATTTAAACGAGTAGTGTTAGGTGCTATAGTAGGACTAGTATCCGGTTTCTAGAAAAACAAATATTTAATAAATTGATAAAAGATTTCTTTAAAAAATATTGCATTGCAAAACATAGCAAAAATTTTGCATTTAATATAAAACTGGATTCTATACATAAAATATTGTCTGGTAAATGAAGGAGCTTTTTAAATGTAATTTTTTTTTAAGATATAATTTTTAAGCAGTAATATTCATTAAACGTGCAATAAATATCGGTAATGAACCAGGGGTTCAATAATAATAATTGCATAGTTTACCTCTCAAATAAGTAGAAATTAAACTCCAATAAACTATTAATAAACACATGTATATATTATGCATATATGTATATATTAACTATCGAAACATCGAAGAATTTGTAATGAGGAAATAGACTCACTAAAGGTTCCAAGCTACTCTCATCAATCACAAGAAATCCCTGACATGTGTAAACACGTATAACATACCAAAACAGCAATGATCCGACAGTTAATATCGTATAGATCAAATTGATAAACTTCAGGAAACATTTGTATTTATGAAATTCTTTACCGAATGGCCTCCAGGCAATCTGGAAGAAAAGAAAAGAAAATTATATTATAATATTATGATTAGTTCAAATTTCTATATTTACATTATATTTAACAACTTTGATTCAAATTTGTTTCGTTAATACTTTTTTAGAAAAAAGTTGAATTTTTCATTTAAAGTTTGAGGAGCAAGTAAGTAAATAAGTAAGTTCACTTTGGTAACAGAATATGGACAGAAACCACAGCATAATATTACCAAATGTACTATTCAAAAATCACTGTCAGTTATATTCACCTTGCTCAGGAAAAGAACCAAAACTGAAAATCTAGAAATTATGCGTTGATTGAAAGCAACGCCCACTGCAAAGTAACTAGAAAAACTTTCTTTAATAAATTTCCAAAAAGATGAAAATTGCCAACATGAGCATGTTTTTGAGATGATGTATTGTCCATTGGTAAAATTATGATTATTTGGTCCCTAGCATTTGCACTCGTGGAGTGTTCATGCGTCTAAAAATATTTCTCAAAATCGGTTCATTAGTTTTTTCTTAACATTTGATAAAAAATTTAATAACTAAAGTGATAATTTTTACCCAAATAAACTCACCAAAAATATAAGTAGAAATAAAGATATAGGAGTTACGAAGTCAAACAAACATCTGCTCAAATATAAGTTTTGTTTTTTAAAGAAAAAGACTTATGTTTCAAGATTTTACTAAATAACAAGTGGTAATTGTAAATTTAGGATAAAAGGGAGAGAGCATAAAATTTACTCCTTCGAGTAAAGAAAGTTTATAGCAAAAAATTGAAACAGACCTTTTTATGCCACTATTTTTCAGAAAACCATTTAGGTTTCCTTGGAGCTAGTTAAAAATGTCTAATTTCTACTTCGTCAAAAATACTTTTTAGAGTCCAATGTAATTTAAATGGGTATTATGATTGCTTTATTGATGTGGTTTTATACTTTGCATAATCACTACAGGTATTTAGCATTTTTACAGCATTAATCATCATGATTTTACTAGAAAAATATGCAGAAACTGTATAAAATTGATGACATCAGCAGCAAAAATTCAACATTGGAGTAACTTGAATAAGAAATTTTCAGAATATTTGGAGCAAATTTCAAAACAAAAAATTTCTGTAGAAATCACCTTTGCAGTGATGAGTTTTCCTGATTACAAAATTCCTGACATAACTCTTACAACTATATAGATTATTATCCTCCCCAGATCAAATGCGTATCGTCCTTCATGATACACAGCAATATCTAGTCCGCAATTTCATTCACTTGTAAATGATTTTACCACACTCTGCTGAAATAAGTTGCATCACATCTTTTTTAATAATTATTTAAAACATCCAATCTTTGCTCTTTTTATATAATCGTCAACACTATATATTAGACAGAAATTTCGAATAATAATCACCAAACATAAGGTGTGTCGAAGTTACTGCATCAATCATGTAATTACCACTCACTAAGGTTCTTGATTTGATTGTGGCTTTGATTTCTTAATATGATGATTTTTAGCCTTTTAAATATTACCAATGTCTGTCCAAAACCTTTTACAAGCAGTAAAATTTTACAAGCAGTCACTGTCACCAAAGAGAGGCAGGCAAAAAAAAACTTCTGTCGGACACCATGCAATTTTAAGTTCTAGTTAAACTATTTGCATTTTTTATGACTTATTATGCCTGCTTGCGAGACAAACTGCTTGAATGCTCTAATAAATGCTACAACTTGTAAATCCGATGTTAACTCAAAATGGACTCCTATACTTGTCGCACATGTAAAATGTGGAATTAAGCAACCTGAAAATCACCAGCATTAAACTGCATTTTATGACATGTTACAAACAGTTTGTCTACCTCTCATGATTCAAAACAACTATGTCCATCATTTCATGTCAAGTTCACTTCTTGATGCAAAAAATGACGAAAATTAACAATGATTAACTAAATAAAATATTCCTTCATCAGGTGCCAATCTAAATTTTAGGAAACGAATATAGAAACTCTGGAAATATTAATTTACAGACTTTATGTGTTTTAAAAAGTCTCCTTCTATGTGTAGAAATAATCTCAACCAAACATGGGACACATGAGACGCACATGTAGTCCAAGCAAGACACTGAGATCCACATTCTACATAAAGGGAAAAAAATTTTTTTGCAAGATTTAAAGTATCCAAATTTACGAAAAAATTTTATTAATAGTCTGGCAGAAAAGTACCTGAAATCGGCTGAACCTTATACTTTGGTGTGCAGTAGGTTTTATTTTCTATTTTACATCAGAATTTAGTGTAGAATTAGAACCTGATTGATGCCACTTGTCAAATTTAAACAAGTCAAGATATTTAGGTAAATCCATATTGGCATGTTCTTTGGCCAAAACAAAAAAACAAGAAAAATTGAAGATTTCTAAATACCTTAACAGTCAAGCTTATGTTGCCATACTTTGCAGCAGCAGGTCACTGACATTACCTTCATTGTGCAACTGTTTATCTGATCAAAATGACAAAGTTACCAATTGAACTCCTTAATAAATTCCTTAATAAAGACGGTTATTATTATGGGCTGGTATCCGATTACATTGGAAATTTCTCTGACTTTGTTTTTTTCTTAAACTGTAATCTCATGGCATTGTAGAAGTCTTTAACAGATACCATGATTTCAGCATCAGGTCTTCCACAAGAGCAGGCAGAAAATTTTCTTCAAGAACCTACTTTCTTATACCATCATCTTCATTACCAGGAAAATATGTAACCCTAACAAGTGCTTCACATCTTCCAATAGCCAGCTTATTAGGTACATAACAGATGCGCTGATACAAAGAACTTAATTACAGGACTATTGGAAACTCCTACTGAAATAACTTGTGAAATAGCAATAGAAAGAAAAGACCTGAAGACATTCCATGAAGAAGCAGATCTAACCATGATCCAGCCAGCATATCTACTTGGCTGTCCTGCAAAATGGAGAAGGAATTGGTCTCCGGATCTGTGAGCTGTGGGTTTGAATCTACCTTGGAACTAATAATTTTCATTAAAGTAAATTCAAATAAGAACTCTATGTAAACCAGAACCAAACCCATGTGCCCTTAATAAATAAGTTCGAAAACTATTTGTTGGCCCCACATTAAAATACAAATATGTTTTTACTTTACTTTACTAAAAGTTCTTGGTCATGGAGTTAACACTGTCTTTGTAATATGCGATGATACAAATGGCACTTTTTGCTTAATTCTATTGGAAGTTAGAATTATCATAAACAGCGTTATGCAAGGTGCCAGCAATGAGGGGAATACTTTTGACTTAGGAGGTACTGTTCGATGTAACTCCGATATTATTCCTTTCATCGTAGCAGTTCATTCTCTGTCATTCTCCTCCAACAAATGAAGCCTTTAAGGAGAATGTAATAAGAGCACATTAGTAAGCTATGGTATGGTATTCTACAACAGAACCTGATCCCCTAGCAGTGGATCCAACTCTTTACGGTTGTATGAGAGATGAGTTTAACAATGTGCTTCGTTTGATAAAACGATAAAATTTCCACCACTCCAGATGTGGTCCTGAACATGGTGAAGTGTGGCTGTAGTATATCAAGCCCTTGCAAAAAGAAATGTTGCTCATATGTCTCAGCAAAGGTTGCTTATAACGTGATGTGCAACTTTCGTGAAGACACAGAGAATTGCCAGAATGAAGCAACAAAGGAACAATCAGAGCAAGATGATGAAAGTGAGAAGGAAGAGAATTAAAACTATAGAATGTCCATAAATGATGCTATTGTGTTGTTTGTTTGTGTTAACACTGATTTTGCAACATCTTTAAAATTTATATCTTACGTTGTAAAAAAGTTGTATAGTTTCAAATGCATATTTTTTCTTATTTTTTTAATGTCCTAATGAACCATTTTTTCCCAAAATTTTAAAGTTTTTTTCTGACCTATGAGTCAATCAGAATGTGATTCAGCATAAAATTTGCGAAAGAATGATGTATTACAACAAGCTACTTGGGAATTTTTAATTATTTTGAAAATGCCGCCATTATGGATTTGCCTAAATATCTTGGTTTTCCCAAATTTTGTAGAGCGACATCAATTAGATTCTGGTTCCACACTAAATTCTGCGATAAAATAGCCAATAAAATCTACTGCACACCAAAATGCAAGGTTTAGCCATACATCTGATGGACTATAAATATATTAAAGCAAAGGAATATTTATTTTTTTAAAATTTTTTCTCAAACTAAAGTTTCTTATTGTGATTCTAATGGTTCGACTCCCTTTAGTTGGTTATTTATATACATTAATATATTCTCAGTGTTTATTTACTAAATTTTCTATGTATATTATTGATAGTATGTAACAGAAGTAAGATTGGAAACGAAACTCAGCAAAGCTGTAATATCAAATAGCTAACTTCTGAATTGAGAATGGTTATACCATGGGAATTAGCATATGTTAATAAGTTCAAGTCAAAACTATTTTTTCCTTGTTTTCAAGGGCGACCGAACAATAATGTTTCATATTTGCCAAATATTTGAGTGATAAAAAAATTAATAAAAAAAAAAAAAAAAAAAAAAACTTTGAAGAATAAATAATGCCATTTACCAAAGCCAATAACCTCCAGTATGATACAACAACCTGCGTTTTGCATTTATTCAAGTTGTACGTTACACGATTAATGACTAACTGGTCTTTAGAGAATGAGCCTAAGTAATCACGAATCTAAAAAACAAAAGATCACTTTAATTCTTGAAATAATTAATTAATCAGTAAAATATCAAAATTCAGAATTTCTTTTTCCAAAACTAATTCCTGACAATCTCTAGACTAGACAATATGAGTAAAAATTTGAGTTAAATAAAAATATATATATATAAATATATGTAATACATTGTCACTTACCAATTTAGATCATTAATTTATTGAAACATGCATAACATAATATAACATATCATATAAATAAAACATATAAACCCCTAAAAGTCCCTGACGTAATATTAGGTTGGCGGAAAATGGTACTAAAATGTCCGCGACATAATATTACGTCTAGAGACTTTTGGGCTGAAAATTTCCCTGATGTAATATTACGTCCATGTATATTCCAGTTTGCTTTGCTGTGTTTCTGACATAATATTACACCTGCATCCTCGAGGTTCAGTTTTTTCATGACATAAATCTTTCAAACTTTGGATTTTCACACCCTTTTGCTATTTGTTGTTATAATACTCATATAATAAGCAGCTCTTTACATCCTACAAAAAAAAATAGCCGGTTTTACAGGCACCTCGTGTTCAGTAGTAAAGGGTAGTAAGAAAAGAGTATATACCGTGCAAGAGTTGCAAGAATTTATGTATAATGACAATGATGAGTTATCTGAATTGGCTGAGGATGGCTTTGAAAGTGAAGAATTAGTATCTGATGTTTCAGATGGTGAAAATTGTGAAACAGAAGAAGAAATAATTCAGTCAGACTCTTTTGATACAGATATAGAAGATATAGAAACAGAAAGTACTAAAGCATTTATCCCAGAATGGAGTGCTAATCCCCCAGTCAATAAAACAAGCTTGTCTTTCATTGGAATAACTGGCTGTAATTCAACTGTGACTTGTGAAGATCCACTTCTTTTTTTTTTAACTCTTTTTTATTGATCAAATTTGCACATACATAGCTGATCAAACTAATTTATTTGCTGACCAGGTTATAGCTGAGAAAGAACTTAAACCATATTCAAGAATGAAACGGTGGTCCCCAATTGATTTAAATGATATCAGGAGATATATTGCTATCATATTTTACAAAGGAATTATTTGGAAGCCAACATATGAATGATATTATACTGTGAATCCTCTTTTTGAAACACCGGGTATAAAACAGGTTTTATCGTACAACCAATTCATTGATAATTTTAAACATTTTGCTGATAATTCTATCTTACCACTATCGTACCCACTAGCTAGTCAGATAAAACCTGTATGGGAGTATTAAAATGGAAAGAACATGGAATATTACACTCCTGATCAGAAAATTTCAATAGTTGAATCGCTTATGCTTTGGAAAGGTCGCCTCACGTGGAAGTAATGCATACACAGTAAAAGAGGAAGATTTGGCATTAAGTCTTACGCTTTGTGTGAGTCTAGAAGTGGATATATTTGAAGATCTGTTTTGTATACTGGGTCAGAGCTGACAAACGCCTTGAATCCTGAGTACAAATATGTTGCGACAAAAATAGTTAAAATGCTGATGGATGGCTTACTTGATAAAGGCTACCTACCGCCTTCATACAGCTAATTGGTACTCGTTGTTTGAATTTTAAAAACAACCTTTGAGTAGAAATACCGATACCAATACAATCTCAGTAAAGTTGAAAAAAGATGAACGATTAGTATTGTATGAAAAAACAACAAATATTATGGTGACATGTTGGAAAGATAAAAAAGATATTTATATGATTTCTACTTGTGTACATGATGGAGAAAAGGCAGTTATTTGAGGTGGTAAACCTAAAAACATCCCTCTAGTTATTAATAGTTATAACATGAACATGGGGTGGGGGGTGTTGACAGAAATGATCAAATGCTGACATCATATGAAGTCGAATGTGAGCATGTGAAAAAAATGGTATAAGAAAGCATTTAGCCATTTATTGAATCAAGCTGCATTCAATGCAAAATTATATCTGTCAAGAAAGGTGTTGAATCCATTGAAATTTCGATTAAAGAAGATATCGCAAATGTTTGAAAAATATGGGGTGAGTTATTCGAAAAAATCAAGTTGTGTCAGTTTAGGGGTGGACAACCTAATGAGGTTGACAGGTCGCCACTTTCTGAGCTATGTACCAGAAACTGATTAAAAATAAAATCCTTCTAGAAGATGTGTTGTCTGTGCCCACCATGGAAAACGGTGAGAGTCATGGTTTATATGCACATAGAATGTGATGTCGGACAATTATCACACGTTAGGTGTCTTCTGATATGAATTTTTTTATATTTTTCGAGAAAATATTTTTTGGAGTATATTGTTGATAAATCCAAAATTAAACTGATTTTTGAAAATAATAAAAATCGGAGATTTAAGACCCACCACCACAAAATTTTTTGAGCATTAAGCACCCACAACTCAAAAAAATAGTGGACTGTTAAAGGCATAATATAGCATATTAATATATCGATATTCATATTAATATAAACATATTAATATAACATATCATATAAATTTAATAAAATATATTTAATTTAAACAAATAAATGTAATAAATTATATCAATGTTGAGAGATCAAACCTCAATCTGGCCACAAATGTGAGAAAGAATTTACTGCTTCGATATTATACATCATTTATTAAAGTGTTATGTATAAAGGTATTAAAAATACAACTAAACGTCTCCTCTTTGTTATCCAGCAATTGGCTAAAAAAGTTAATTCTTAGATACAGGACATACATATA
>JAUZNK010003148.1:0-11068 GCA_035046665.1 Euphysa ruthae | reverse complement strand
TATAGTGAAATAAAAAATAATCTTTTTAAATAAAAATATGTTTCATTTTAAAACTAATTAAAATTTAACCTATTGTTCATAAAACAAACGCTTTTGTTAAAAGACAACGAAATTAAATATAACAACAATACAATAGATGTTTAAGAACAATCGAATGGAATTTTTTAAGAACAATCGAATGGAATGCTGATTGTTTTGTTTAACGTTTAAATTCTCTGTCAACAGTGTTGAAATTAATAACTTAAATTTAAAAACTTTAAATCTTAAAAATTTGTTTGGTAACTATTGCCTCGATTGAATTATTCTCTACTGTTTACATTTTATTAATAAAGAAATAGAGAGGCGAGTCAAAAAATAAAAAAATACGAATTTAATCACGAATTTAAACACGTATTTAGACACGAATTTTCTTTGGAAAAAAAAACTTCCTTACTATAGGGAATTTCGCGTTTCTGCCTAATGAGTTCCAGCTGCAAAGCTCTATAAAAAAAATTTCATATACAATTTTTTTCACCTCATTAATAGTCTTTCATCATTTATTTCTTTAATCCAAAATATCCGTTTTTCAAGTGGCTCAATCTTTTTATCTATTCAAGTTTTTATTGCACTGTTTGATTAGGTTATGATGACTTGTCCTTGAGATAAAATTCTTCTTATATTCTGGGGATGATGTTGCATGACAAAGAAAAAATTTTTCCTAAATTTTAGGACATATTTTTCTTACATGAGTTCTTAATTTTGGGATGAAGTGTAATATAGTATTTTTTTTTTCCTAAATCCTACTTCTTATCTTCTCTAAATTTGGGGTCATATGAATGAAAGCAGATGAATGTTTTCTAAAACACAGTTGGGTGACGATGACGTAGTTTTTCCTAGTTTTATCGAAATTAAATTTTCTCCTGGATGGATCACGAATACAGTTAAGAATATGTAAATACAGAATAGGGCTTCGATCCACTCTAATTTATTAACTATTCCAAAAAATTGATTTGTGCATGCATAGTACACGTTGAATAAATGTTAATTTTAGTGAGATTCAAGAAAAAAAAATTTTTGACTCTTTGTTTTTCGAAATTTGTTTGAATAGTTTGTTGGAAAACAAAACATCAAACGAACGCTCTATACCATTCAAGAAAAAATATTTTGATATTTTTGATTTTGGAAGATATGATCCAGAAAAATATTTCCTTTTGTGAAATTAGATAATTCAAGCAAACATCATGCCACTTAAGTGGTTACAAATTTAAATCATAAATTTTGTAAGCGTTTCTGAGAATAACGCAAATACGTTAAAACTCCTCAACTAGACAATCAATGAAAATCAATTTTAACACTAAAGGCATGGAATTAAAATCTTTCTGATCATGTATATTAAAAATACATAAGTAATTGGACAGCAAAAATAAACTGATAGTTATTTTCGTATCCCAGGGTTTAATTGGTTCCAAGTAAGAAAGTGATTTGGAATACTGTTAATTTCCAACTTAAACGAAGGAATTATGAGAGACATAGTTAAGTAGTAAAATTTTTTGGGCGATTTAAATTCACAATACTGTAAAAGTAAACTTGTATGTGCTACCAATACCGTTTTCAGGGATTTTTAAGCCTAAATTGGAGATTTGATTTTTCATTTTCCCTAAATAGCTTCCGCAATTGCCATATCTCCTCGATATTCATTGTATCCTATGTCTTATCACCACGAGTGCAAACTAATGCAAATAATATTACAGAGTAATATATTTTTTTTTTTCCTTTCTAAAAATTTAATTTACTTTTAAAACTTGACGGAAAAAAACCCGGAGATTTTTTTCACTATCGGTTTGTTTTTAGTAGCTGTTGTCAAAATCATTCTCACGAGAAAATCTATCATGTGAGAAAACTAGATAAACTTTCTCAAAAAAGAAAAAAAAAAACAACTTGAAATATACTTTGTCCAAAAATGCCTCTGCTTTCGAAAATTTTTTGATAAACATAATAAATAATTGTATAATTTTAGTAACTTATCTAGTTTCTGCAGTATAAATAAATCCCTGTTAAAAATATATTCACGCCCCTGGATTCAACGTTATTCATTATAAAAAAATTCGTTAAAAAAAATTATTATAAAAAAAAAAAAAAAAAAAAAAAAAAAAAAAAAGGGTCTAAAGATCGAAAATATTGCAAGATTTGAAATAAAAACGATAAAGAAGAAATATTCGTTGTATATAACCAGTTGCACAACAGGGTCACTTTAAAAGTTTTGAATACAAAGGATTCTAAATTAAATAAAACCTTGTCGGTGATAGTAACGCGAGTTTGGCTTGTCAAGTTGAATTTTGTCTTGTCTTAAAACTAACATTTTTTGAGTATTTTAGAACAAATACATGCAATATTTATGTAACACCTTGTTTTTCCTGTATGATCAAGTAAAACTTCCCTACAAATTTTTAACTTCATGTAATTGGAAGCTTTATAAATGGTGAAAATTGATTTTTTTTGTGTAACTAATAAGTTCCGTTTCCGAAGAAAAAGAAGGGGAGGAGACAATATAAACTATAAACAAGTAATATGCAACCACCTCAAATTCAGTTTTTCTATGTTTTACCTGACACAAGAAATAATCGTTGCTGATTTTTTCCCGAAAGAAATGAATGGTATAATTGAAGTGAACGTTAAAGATTGATCTGAGTGTTCAGCTCTTTTAGATTTAACGAGCTAAAACAGATCATAGAGCATAAAAATCTAAATACTGAAGCATATGACTAGTTAATGTTGTAAAAATCATATACAAATGAAAATCACGTTGGTTTTATTAAATTTTTTGTTGGCACCTACTACCACTCTTTTAAGATTAGTCTACTATAAAAAAATTGATACTGGTAAAGCAGTCTTGTTCGACATTTTAACTGGAAGAATTCACCAACTTTTATTAACCTCATCAACTATTAACCTCATATTAAGTGGAGGTTTTTGGAGTTAATGATTATAGAAAATTAGGAGATAAGGGTGTGAGTAGGAGAGTTGGGATAATGGTGGGGGTTGGAGAAATAGATCGGTTGAAAATAAAAAAGACTGTTAAAAGATTTGTTAAATTACAAATAAACCTATTTATTCACATGTAATTCGTTTTTAAACTTTTCCTTGGTTGTCTGTAAGCGATTTCTAATTGGTTGCGAACTGCAGTGAGCTGATTAGATGTTTCGTATGAGTCAAGAACTTTGAGGGTCTTTGTTTTCTTCTTAATTTTTGGATATCCCAATAAAGAAAATGGAATTCCCTATGGTCGAGTTGATTTGGTGCTAGACTTCTCTCTTTGGGGCAGAGTTAATTTGGGTCGGCGTTTTTCAGTGCCTGTGAAAACACATTTTGGATATAATTTAACATTTCCAGCTGTATTAATTTGAGTAAATTGAGTGGCACGTTTGATGTTTTATTTTCTGAAAATAGTCTCAGTTCAAAAAAATCCTAAAGTCACTTGACCGCTAAATTTATTTCTACGCAATTGCATTTCATCTCGATTTACTATTGATTGGTTAGTTTTATAAGTCTCGATGAATTCTTAATCTCCAAATATTCTTCAGGTAATTTTCAAATCTAACAACACAGTGGTTAACTTTGGAAACCAAATAACGTTTATTACGCTTGCGCAAAGGCATATTTATTTGTCGGGTATGCCTGGATACAGTTGTAGTTAATCGTCATAAAGCTTTTTAGCTTTTAAAAGAAACAAACACTTTGGAAGATCTGCTTTCAAGCAGGTTCTGACATCAATAAAACGTTGGAATAAGGCCTCCATCATTTACTTTAATTTTGTAAAGAAGTTAGAATCACCGACCTCAAATTTAACACCTTACAGTTTTTCATAGCACCGCTTTGCTACTTTACACGCGCTCTTCATTTCATGATTTTCTGGCATAAAATCTCTCGAGTTAGTATTAATAACATCTGAGATTGCTTTTGCAAAGTCCTCTTGCTTCGATATGTCTTGTACATGACGTTTTCCTTTGGCATCCGGATGATGGATTTTTCTCTTCGATGATTTCGGCTCAGTATGACATTCTTCTTTGCATGTTTTAACTATTAAAGCTAAATTACTTCGTTCGCTTAAATCGTAGTTTATTTTTTTTTGGCTCAATCTCAGTATACTTGAAAAAACCTCTATTTTCACAAAAAAGTATGCCACTGTTGTTATGCTTGTCGGCTTGTTTGGCTCAATTTGTGCGGGTTCTTTAGTTCGGTTATACTTATAAAGTCTATGCTCATAAAGAAAAAAGAGAGTGCTCTTGACAGCAAACGGAAATTTGAAATGACAGTTACATTCATTTGGAAAGTTCACTATTTAAAGAACTTTCTTGTCTTAATTTTCAGATTCTCTAAGTTTAATAATAACTGGAAGGTGGGCTATTGAGGAAAATCAATAACCGGCTGTGACGAATTTTCAGTATAGATGGTTTGATGTTGTCTCATATATTTATATTTTTAATTTTTGGATAGAAACTCATCCAATTATATATTGGTATGTTTTTTATCAATTTTTATATAGTGAGTTCTTCTTGTGTAAATTTTATAACAAAATCAATTTTAATGAAATAGAGTTTGTGCGAGATAGTGTAAGTGGCTGCTTTATCACCATGGGGTCTTTATTTAGTCTTATAAATTTATTAACATTTCTTCGCTTTAGTCATTAATGCGAGTATGGGTGTATATCTGGAAATTTTTGGTAGGCATTAATATATATTTGTATTTTAGTGCACTCGAATATCAAAATACCAAAGCCTATTCACTGTTTGAAGCTATTATAGTTGAACTACTGAAGCTTCAAAGAAAAAAAAAGCACTTGAAGCATTTGTCAAAATAAGATAACACAATGAAGGAGAGTTTTTTAAATTATGTTTGTACAGATAACAATACGCTAAATAAATTTTGCAAGCACCAAGAAAACTTGTAACGCAAAAATTGACTTGTTAAATCGAACTGTTAATTCAAATTTTGTTTTCCTAGTAGGTCTTATAGAAGAAAGCGTGTGAAATTTGTCAACAGACACATTAAGAGGTGAGGTATAATCAGTGAGTACGGTTGAAACAGTATTCTTGACCTCGCCGTCTTCGGGTAAATCAACGAAAATTCCGAACTTCTGAACAGGTCGATATATTTTTTGATGTTTCGATTTGGGTGATGTTGAAATAAATAATCTTCTTCTGATAAACACATTTTGTCCTTTTAAAAAATCTATAACTAGAGCAACACTCGAAAAGTAGCGGGGCTTGAAGTTGTCTTCGTCCTTAATTAGAATATGTCATCAATTGCTAACTTGGGTACGTTGTGTTTCTGCTTCCGATAGATTTCATGTTATCTCAACTCGTGTAAATAAATACTGGTGAATTTCTCCCAAACGTTTTCCAATGAATTTAATAGAAATCGTTTTAAACAATCCTTTTTAAAATTCGTAAAATCTTCGACTACATGCACAGCTTTAATAATATTCCGTCTATACATGAAATGAAATGGTGTCACGACTTGATTCATAACATCTTCACAAACACACACTAACGATCTGTTGTTGACGACAACTTTAACGTCACATAAGAAGGTACAGAATTCTTCCAAATCTAGTAATGAACGTCCTAAATTTTTCATCATTGTCGTTTTGACAGTTCGTACCAATCTTTCATAGAACTTGCCACACCAAGGTGAGGCAGGTAAAATGTACTTTTGTGTAATACTTCGTATCGACATAAATTTCTGAACTCCAGCAAATTTGGACGTTTTAAAATTATCGTGAGCGATAATGTTTGGTGAACCTTGACATTCTATAAATCAGTTGAAAACTTGCAGAAACGCGGTATTGTTCATATTTGGTGTCACTTCAAAACTTGAACTTGGCATGAATTATATCAAGACGATCGTCATCAGCATATCCAATCCACAGCCAGAAATGAAAAAATTATACATCTACCAACAAAAATGTTTAGATGCTCATGCTGCTGAAATGTCAGTCTACAATTTATTAATGGTGGAACAAGCAATTAGAATAAAAAATAATTGCATCTGGAAACACTCGTTTGTGTAAATGATCAAGTGATATATAGCAAAGCGATGGAAGTAAAGTTAAAAGAACTGAAAAAGTTTTGTTTTTGATGATGGAACATTCCATATATTGCTAAAGCTTCTTTGGGATTATTGGAGCAATATTTAGGGATTCTGGGATGAGGGATAAATTTATTCAGAGCCAAATTGCTGCTGAGGGATCGATAGATGCTGCGTTGCGTGGAAAATAATTCGTGCTATTAGAGCGTATAGACATTGTGTGAACCTTTGTGGCGTACTATCTTAGGAAAATTTGAAATAGATGAAGGTATGTATGCTATATTGTTTGAAATTTACTCATTTACTGAAATAATTTTTACTGGATTCAGCTAGTTTGAAACCATTTTGTACCTTTTAATAAAAATCTACTTGCAGCCGAAAAATGGGAATTACGCTATCCTTTAAAAAGAATGTCGGAAACCAAATCATTCGTTTTCCTGATGAAATATGCAGCGAAGTTGAGTTAGTTCTTATTTCTTGAATAGAAAAAAACAAAAAATCATTGACAAACAAATATATGTAAAATGTGGTCAGAAATCTATATGGCTTAATGGTGACGAGGAAATTACCGAGTTATAGTGTGTTCACGAATTATATGCAAAGCACGCAAGCGAAGCGCGTGCAACAAACTCGTGATTCATACACCTGATACTGATGTTGCAGTTCTTGAGCGTACGCTGATCAAATTCATTCAGACTTGTTCAATAGTACGGGAGTACAAAGCACGCATTTTACCTATTAAAACAGATCCTCGAAAATTTACGAAGGAAGTTCTAGGTAAGTTATATTAGCCAAACAGCAAATGCATTTGTGGGTCTTTACAGGATGTGGTAGTGTAAGTTCGTTTTGGAAAAAGGAAAATTACTTCCTGCTTGATCTAAGAATAATAATACTTTTAACACCCTTGATCTAAGAAAAATAATACTTTTAACACCCTTGATCTAAGAATAATAATACTTTTAACACCCTTGATCTAAGGAAAAAATGAAATACGATATTCATTGTTACTTATATCGTTTACTCCATGAATTAAAAGTTCATAATTAGATAAATCTCGATTTACAAGCTAAAATTATAAGCAACTTTTTTATGGCTTTATTCTACAGGATTTTTATAAAATTAGTAGTAAAGGTAACAAAGGATGCCCAAAAACATGAAAAGCTTTTACTTACTATTCTGTAAACTAAATATATAGTGAGGATTGAAAAACTATATTAGCACTTGCCTCCTCACCGGAGCCATTTTGACCCTTAACTCATGGACTTATATGATGGTTTCAACATGAAGTGACATTAAGTTCCTGACACAACTTTTAACATTGGTGTACTTTTCCTAAGTAATCAAGGTTATCGGAGTACGTTAAATTGTTTTTATCTTGAGTAGTGATTCCATATGGGCGCTTATTAGTATTTTGTAGTTCCCATACCTCTCAACTAACAAGGCTACAGCAGATAAATAATTTTTCGCACTTAATTCTTGTCTCGAAGTTGCTGCTAAGGCTCTCCCTCTCAGATAGAGTTTAGGTAATTAAACTTACCTTCATTATTAAGAGTCATTTAAGTGTATTTATATAAGCAGTGCTCACTCTTTCATTTGTCTCATTCACCAGACACGCCTACAAAGCGGCTAAATTTTCATGGTCACCTTTCAAGTGGTCCATACTCTCAATTACATCCTCATCAATTTTTTCAGTTTCTAAACTATATAAAATCTCCTCATCAATAACTGCTCAAACACTTCTTTTAATCTAGTGATTAAACTTGCAGCCTTTATTATGTCTCTATCTAAATTGTCAAAAAGGACTGTTCTAGCTTCTTCGATTATTTCATCTGAAAATACTCTCAAATAATTTCGACGGTCAGTCGTTCACACTAATGCCATCATAAAATATATTTTACATCAATGAAACCTGACAGCTTTTAACAAAAACAACAAAAAACACTCACACCACAGAAATTACAGTAGCCCTAACCAGATCTGATTTAATTTAATAAAAATATATTATTATTAAAAAATAATATTGATGAAAGTAATCAATGAACCGTAATTGAAAATAAATCAGTAAGTACACAGCAACAAACACTCTGTAGCTAACATCTATCCTCAAATTAGCTTCATAAATAATATTAACATATGCACTCAGAAAACCATCAATTCAGTCTTTCTTTTACAAAGAAAAACACAATCCACTGCCGATATATTACCTGGTAAAAAAACACATATAGAACTCTTTTATAAAGGTAGTATCTGATGAAATTACCACAATTTTTTCGCACTAAGGTCTCGACAGCAACGATTAATGGCAAAGTGTTTACATGGTATAACTCAGAACGCGAGCGAGTGTTAACAACATCACCTGGACACGTTGCCAAAAAAGTATTTACGAGGGACGGAATTTAATTTAACCTGGGATGTCATCGGCATTTATTAACTTCAATGAAAGCTATAAAGGACTGCAACCATTATTTGAAAAGGTGTTTTTACAAATAGGACATTAAGCCTAACATGGCATAAAAAGTCATGACATTTTTAGTTACAGCGAAGGTCTTCAGGTGGTGTAAAACAGGCAGGAAAAATTTAAAAGAAAAAGAAAAGGTTTCCATGAGCCTGTATCCAACGATACATAAAAGAAACAATTTATGTAAGTGGTGGTTCTTAGTTTGTTAGGTTTTATTTTTTATAATTATTTCATATGAAAGAAATTTTTTAAAACTTCAGAATGCATACCTTTGCATAAAGATATTTTTCAGTGAAAATTTTATACATAATCTCATATCCTAACAGAGTGTCCTTGCATTGAGATTTTTATATTTTTTTCATTCTAACATATTGCACCTTGTGTACTTGGGGAAAGTCACCGGAACAATACAATATTTTATAATAAGCATTGAAAAATCAATACTTATCATAAAATAAGTTTACATATTTTATGTCTTGAGAAAGTTTGGAGTTAATACAATGTATTCAGCCTGAAATATCCTTGTTCAAAAAAAAAAAAAGGCCCAAAAAGTGACACTTTTGGATCTCACGGCCTAAAAATAACTATTTTTTCCACTAAAATGCAGTACTCTATAATAAAAAAACTAATATTGCCACCAAAATATGTATATTCAAAAAACTTTGAGTTATAGGGTTCCCACCATAATAATAAACTGAGTCAATTGACCAATTGCCGTTATCCTAGGGTTAAGTATTGATTGATGCTAGACGGGTGTAATGGCAAGCAGTTTTAAAAATGTTCTTTTAAAAAATTTAAAGTAATACATAAATATAATGTAAGTTAAAAATATTGATAATAACATTTATAATTTTTTTTTTTTTTAAAACAGTAAAATTTATGTAGGGTTAAAGACCAAAGACAACTGGAGCACTTCCAAAAAATATGTACAATGTATTACATTATTTTTATGTAATTTCTCTTTTATGTCTTTTTTTTCAATTGTTATTGCAGTAACTCTCGAATAGGCGATATATAATTCGCAACGCCAAAATCAACCTAAATTTCCAGTTTCAAACCCTATATATGGTACCCGCAACCTTAAATTCCGGTGTCAAACCCTATATATGGTACCCGCACCCTAAATTTCCAGTATCAAACCCTATATATGGTATCCGCACCCTAAATTTCCAGTATCAAACCGAATACAACGAACTGAAATTTTGGGTAGAATTCTCGAATTCTATTTTTGAAAAACCCGGAAGAATCGAGCCATACATAACACATATGAAGTTAAACTCTAAGCTAGCTTTAGGCTGCACATGGAATTTTTCCACGCAAGTTAATCATGTTTGCGTTTATCTTGACAAAGTCTTTAAGACTGCTTTTGCGAGTTTGTTCTTTTGTAAGCAAAGCGTGTAGTGTCTAAAGAAAAACACTATACTGATAAATCTACTGTTTGATAGTCAAAAGTTTTTATCAGGAAAGACAGGGGAGGATGGAAGGGGTGTGAGGAGGGTATTTTTTAATTTTGCCACTTATTTATGGCCAGGATTGTCTCAATAACCTTTTGACTTCAAGGGAACCAGGAGAAACTAAAATCTATGATTTTTTACATTTTATATTTGCTTAGCTAATGGGTGATAAACACTTTTTTCACTTCTGTAAAGCTAAAACCCACTGATTTTATTTATTGTGAAAAAAAGAGCCTTATCGACATGTCACCAATATACCTCCAACAAGTCGATAGCAAGTTACACTTGTTTTATTTGAAAATATTAACAACCCTCAGAATTTATTTACCTCGTATGCGGCATAAAGATTTTTACCAATAGCATCACGACGTGTATAGGGAATCTTAGCATTTGCAATACTTAAGGCGTTCAAGAACATGTCCACAGAATTCCCATTTCGTTTGACCTCATTTAGCAAAGAGGTTCGCACACTATTCATCATCTTCATCTTCATTTTATGAAGCTTTGCGTCAGATTCACTAAGTCGCCTTGCAAGAGCTAAACAAAATGTAAATATTTTCTACTCACCAAGCAGAATCAGTAAAAGGCATTTTTCGTTGAGACTTGCTCAGAAACAAAAAATTGCTTTCAAAACTCAGATTGAACTGATACTGTTTATAAATTATCAGTTGTTTACAAAAATTTGTCAAGACAAACTATCAAATTTCTATATTAGGAAAATATAACAGCAAATTTCAAACTGTGTTAAGACAGCAGATATCAAACGAAAATTTTTTCAGATGCAATTTTGAATTCTTATGGTAAACCAAAAAAAAATTGTATTAAAGAAAAAAAAACCACCTGCTTTTTCATCTTCTATGAATTTCATCAATTCGTCTTGCTGTTGTGTCGTGAAATTCAATTTTCTACCTAACAACACAAAAAAGTTAAAAGTGAATTTCAAATTAAAAAAACAAGCACTTAGTTAGTATTAGACTCTTAGATACTACTTTTAAAACAAAAAAACTGTTACTTATGAATTTTCATAAGAAAAACAAATTGGTTATGTTACATATACATATGCATATATACATACATACATATATATACA
>JAUZNK010003146.1:0-11069 GCA_035046665.1 Euphysa ruthae | reverse complement strand
ACTAAATACTAGAAAAAGACTTCAAACCCACAAATACGGTTTTAATAACAATGAACAAACTTACAACTATAACAGAACTTGTGTCAGTGAAAGAATTTAATCATCTAAATTTAATCATGATAGTGGCCAAACTTACCCCTGTAAAACAACTCAAATGCTTCTTCAGTACTCTTGACTTCCACTTCAATAACTTCATAAACAAACATAGTTTT
Source organism: Euphysa ruthae (assembly GCA_035046665.1). NCBI lineage: Eukaryota > Metazoa > Cnidaria > Hydrozoa > Anthoathecata > Corymorphidae > Euphysa > Euphysa ruthae. The sequence goes on along the minus strand of JAUZNK010003146.1, from coordinate 10,857 downwards.
TCTTGGATCTTCACGTAAAATTTTCGATGCTGGCGTTCTATGAAAACAAAGATTCATACATACTAAACTATTTTTTCCACAATCCAAATCAAATAATTTTTTTTTCCTGACTGAATGACATGCTTTTGCCCCTATCCATTTTATGAAGTAAAAAAAGGCATTTTAAAAAAATTATAATTAAGCCTTCCACAGACCCTTGATGCTATTCAGCATACTAAAATAAAACAAGTCTTCAACGCTTTATGAATTTATTAAAAACAAACAAACTGTCCTAGTGCTTGAATTGCGCTTCATGAAATTGTAAAAAAATATTTTCCAGAAACTTTTGAGTTTTTTAAACAAATTTCCCTCAAATTTTCAGATGTTCCCTCGCTATTCCAAAGAAACCCAACTCCTCTTTTTTTTAGCTATTCCATGTAACCATGCAATTTTAAATATAATATAATATAAATATAAACTTCAGTGATGCATAGAAAAAATCAAATGAGGGAGCACATAATTTAGCCACATGATATCTTTTTGCGACCTGATATTTTACTATAATCTAAAAACAATTACAGATGATTCTTCTTTTAATCAAACTTACTTTAGCTGTTTGAAATTATCAACCCGCACATCTTCTAGAAGGTCAAATACAGTATTGTTGTATATTTCAACGTACGATATAAAAACTGCATAACTATTGTCCTCGTCCACCTGTAGAAAAGGGGATTATAATTTCATTTAAAACTTACCTACTCATTTTATGCTCAGAATACAAAACCCACCTCAATTTTTCATATATTAACCTCTGTAAATCTTTTTCAACAAAACCCACTCTGAAGTTCTCTGACTAACTATTTTTCTAACATTATGACGTCTCATACCTACTCTCCATTCCACCTTTTTTTTAATATAGGTATATCTTAAGAAGTTCTTTTCTAATGAAATAATATAGATAAAAGTAACAAGGTCATTGTGTATACTGTTTTGACTCATAATTTAAATTCTTTTTTTATAGATCAAATACAAATTATAGAAGACATTTAAGCAAATATTTTGGCATTTGAAAATTGACTATGACATCAAATTGTAACAAAACCGACATGGAAAAAAAAATTGAAATGAATGAATGTGACAAAACAAAAGAACAGAGCTTCAACTCCACTTTAGAAAACTCTGAAGCAAAAAGCAGCAGAAGATCTTTACACAATAATACAATAACCAATGATAAAATTTTGAATAAAATGGAAACAAAAGAATCAAAAATAGATAATAAAAACAAAATAAGTCAAACCAATGTAGCCAACTTAATGTCTAAAGATAATCTAAACGTTACTTTGACAAATGAGACCCTTATAAAGGAGAATTTAAAATTGAAAAAAGAAGTTAAAAAATTGAGAGCGAAAATAAATGGCATCCTCAAAATTGCTAATCAAAAATATGAACCAACCATTTCAAATGAAGCTATCATTACTCCTTTGTTTAACGATGAATATAATACTGATTTAAGAAATCTCACTAAAAGATCCAGAGCTAAGAAATACAATACAAATAACCCTCCGCAACTTTGAAGTATAAGTGCATATTACTTATTGGAGAATATTATAAATAGAAATTATTAAATAAAAATAATTAATTATTATATATTATATATATATTATGTAATATAATTATTAATAGAAATTATTATTAAACAGAATAAATGCTTGATTATTTACAAGATTATTAAAGAGAACGAAAATTTTCAATTAAAAATCTAATCCAAAAAATCAGAACATCAAGTAAAGTTTAAAAGAATATTTACTTTCTCTAATTTGACAATTTACAACAATTCTGAAGAGGAAGAATTTACTAAGAAATGATTTATGAAATAATTTTATTTAATCGTAGGAAACTTTTTTTTAGTTGCAAAAACTTAAAATATTCATAGCAGTCACCAGTACAAATTTTATAAATTATAGTAAAGCGAGGTCTGATATAAGAAATATGAGGAGCTATTGATATTTATATAAATAATAACTTATATTTTACACTATTTCATTGAAAATATTAATTTATAGTTTTGCACAGAAATACACAATTGGTATTTTATTCTGTTTATTTTATATATGACGGTGGATGATAACACCATAACATATGAATTTGTAAAAATCTAGATTTTGATAAATGTAAATAATATATACATATATAAATAAGCATAATCAGTTTTTAACAAGCACGATCTAATTTTTTAATACCATGAATTATCAAATAACATTCTTTAGCAAAACTAGTTTATATTTATGTGTTAATTTATGGAAACATTTGGGCTTGCTAATTCCTAAAACTACACAAAACTTCAACATTTTTATAATAACTTTCCTAGAATCACCTAAAATTATTGCATTCCTGAAAAAAAAAATTTTTGACGGACATAATTTTTTTGGTTAAACTTTAAAGCATAACTGACAAGAATTTTTGAAATGTGGACCATAGTCAACTTAGTAAGTAACCCAATAAATACTTCATATTTCCCTCAAAAACCCATCATTAATAAATCCCCGAAATTTCAATAAAAACTTGTCAGTAATATATTTACACGAAATTTTCCTCAACACTAAAAGTTATTTAGGGTACATTGCTGGGCAAACTATCTTTTTATAAAAAAAATTCCTCAATAAAAAATTCAGCAGGTTTATCATAATAACAGATTGTTTAACGACATGGAGTTACATAGTGATAAAGTAAAAGCATAGAGAAAATTGGGGAGACAGTTACATAAAAATTTTTTTAAATACCATCGAACAGTTCCAAACAGGAATTAATTAATCATCACAAATTTAAGAATTTCAGAACTACCAAAAATCATTACCAAATGCTGAAGAGGTAATAATCTTTTTATTGGATAATTCACCTAATTTTTTAAAGTATTACCTCTAGCCGTGTATCATCAGGTATCCTGTCTGAATCAATTATGCATTTCCTGAAATAAAAAACATGAAACATTACAAAAAGAACTTAAGCCATGTTCACCATATTAAGCCATGTTCACCGTATTAAGCCATGTTCACCATATTAAGCCATGTTCACCATATTAAGCCATGTTCACATACTACTTTTTGGAGATGATTGTGGAATGCTTTTAATAAACTTTTAAAATGTTGTTAACAAGTAAATTTTGACACCTTCAAATCAAGAAAGGCTAACAAATAAATGTTTTATCACTGTACAGATATATGACGTAAAATCAATCATACTTTGATTTTTGTGCAATAGAAGCTTGGATTTCAATTGATTTTCTTTCTGACGGGGTATAATCCTCGTTATCATTTAGCAAATCAAATCCATTGTAACCATCAGGTTTGAAAACCTAAAGTAAAAAAAAAAGAAATAAAATTAATAATTAAATACAATAGTGTACAACTTAATTTCAACAAAGCAAGGATGAAAGTCATGGTTATTTAAAAATCCGAAAAAATCCCATCCGTTCCTTCCCTCCCTTCCTTTTCCCTCCTCTAGGATTAGTGGTTTGTCTTTTGAAATTGTTTTCTCTCAGACAATGTGTCTGGGAGAAATAAAAACGAGATAAGATGGCATGTGGAACGCGATTTATTTTTACCAAAATATACAAAAACATTTTCTACGAATAAAATAGCGGGATGCGGAACTTAGCATTAGTATAAATTAACTTTAGTTTAACATTTTTTTTAAGGCTTTTTTACGTTAACTATACCCATTGTTGACCGCTTAAATACACATAGTTAAGAAATTAAATGTTAAACTTTCTCCTTGATCATAATTTAATATATTCTAACACTATTCCATTTATAACCCACAAATCTGCTAACTGATAATTGACAAAAATCACTTTGTTTATAGTTTTATCTAAGGTAATCTAATTTGAAAAAATTTTAAAAATAAATAAATTAAATGTTTAATCTTTTTCAAAGAAATAATACATATTTCTTCTTTCTCTGAAAAAACTTAAATATTTTAAAAAATAAATATTTTACAAAAGAATGATACATATTTTTGCTGTCAAACCGTATCCTGGCCAATAACCATTAATTCAGTGAAATTGAAATATATTTCTCAGAATAGTTCTAATATGATAGAATACTTGGCTCTCGCCCATAGGTCTTTTAAATTTTGTTAATGTTCTATTGTTGCTTTTAGTTTCAGCGTCAATCCTTAGATTTAAAACTAGTGCAGAAGTGCACTGTGAACTGTTGAAAGTTATAAAAATAGAATAAAATCTTACCTAATATACACTGAAAAAAAAAAATTTTTTTTCGTTTACAGATTTATTATTTTGCCTAATTTTAATAGCTTTAATATAAATTTTTATTTATTGATTATAAATACGCTTTTATAATCTTGAATATTTTGTCGTTTACTGTGCACTGCAGGGTTAGGATAAAAGTGTTTTATTTTATTTAAAGAATATCTTATATAGATTGATGGCCACATTGCATTTAACACTATTAAATAATTATTATAACACCTTAATTGCTTTTTCTTTGAAATATAGAAAAAGGCAGAAAATGATTCTAACTTAATGATTATGCATATTTAATACGTATCCAAGGTTACGACAAAAGACAGTTAAACCAAAAATATTAAAAATATGCAGATTAACAATGCTATTTAAAGGAATTGATATTCGATCCAACATTCCACAATACTTCTTAACAAATTTTAATTTTTAAAAAATTCTGGAAATCATCAACAATAACAAAAATATCTGGAAATCTGGGAATATCCACAATATTTTCATCCTTGGAAAAAGCAATTTATTCATCCATAACTGCATCACTATATTTTACGAGAACATCGCCACATTGTTCAGGAACTTAAAAAGTTAACTCACAGTTTCTTCTTCATAATAAATAAAGTCAACCACGGGTCAAAATATGGGTCCATGTCCTTTAAATTGGACAATGTCTGAATAGTTTAGAAAAATTACATGCAATAAGTTGTAATATTTTCACAAAAACTTTTTACATTTTTCATGAACCCGAAACAAATCTAATAACAAATAACAGTTAATTTTTAATCTTTATGTATTCTGTAATTAATTAAATTTAGAGTTCACGAGTTAACATTAGTAAAAAATCTCACTCAACTTCTCAAATGATTTATACGAATAAAGCACCCTCCCTATCGTAATTTTAATAACCGTTTGAACTAAGAACCACTTTATTGGCACCTTGCAGTAAATCTATTGAAAGCGTAGAAGGCTTGATAATTATCAATGGTTTCTACAAATCTGGCGATTGAGTTGCGATTATGTGGACAATTGGAGAATTTGAAGCTAAAGTAACCCAAAACCTTAAAAATTATTTTTATCCTTTGAAACTGGCTTTCAAATTTGTTTGTTGAGAAAAATCTCAAAAAAACAATTTATGTAATTTTAAGTACCTTTTAAAAGCAAATTTTAACACAAGACACATACAAGAATAGAGAGCGATAGAGTATTCACTTTAAGAAAATTTACGTTGGATCATATTCATATTGTTACCTTTAAATTCGTTTAAACATGGCAGCTATATAAAAAAGACTATATTTTTCAGACTTTATTCTCCCCCATAAAATAAGCAGTTCAAAAGTCCAGATTATTCTTAACAAAAATATTAATACTTGGGGTATTAAGACATTGACCTTAGTGCCGTAATGTAAATCTTTTTAACAATGATATTATTTATAAAAATGTGCTATTTAAAAATAATAAAATTTCAAACAAGATAAGTTTAATGCTGAACTAAAGAAAAATCTTAGGTTTTTCTATTTTTCTACTTCTTTAGATTGTTTGATCAACCCTTTTGATCCAGAATAAATATTTAACTCATTACATGATTTTAAATTATTAAAAAACTACTACACCAAATCTTTTTCCACTGCTATATTCATTATTCACGATTCTTTTAAAGAAGCAAATAAAACAAAATAATAGCAAGATACCAAAATACTAACATTTGGACTAAGCACTTTCAGTTACGGATGTGGATTGGGAATCGAGGTAAAATACTTAAAAAAAATATAATATTGCAAAAAACTCAGGGAAAATCCAAAATTTATAAGGACAGTGAATTTGGAGAGTTTAAATGGACAGAAAATTTAAAAAAAAAACTCTAATCCAATTTGTCGCTTGAGCATTATGAAAACGTAAATATGGCTTTAGGGTAAATAAACAGCATTGAGTCATATTTTTTACGTAAGCTGTTAATTAAATTCACTTACACAACGCTGTGTTTGTAAACCATCAATACTGTTGAATAGGACATCTAAGCATCTTGGTAAAATACCTCCATCTGTGGGTATACCATTCATTGTGTGGGTTTTCCCAGAACCAGTAATTCCATACATGAAACATAGGCCTATTGACAAAAAACACGAGTCAAACTTTTTCCTGACATCATTTCAAAATTTTAATATGACCCGAAAAAGTTTCAAAGGCAGAATTTTCAGACCAGATTTTCTGTTTTGGGAAAAGATTACACGCCGAAATTATAAGGTTATAATTTATATAAATATTATTTTTATTTTAAAAATATTTGTGTTTGTCAACTCAGGCATTATTAATTAAGAGATAAAACGCATGCTATGAGTTATAAAATTAATTTAGCGACGTTTCAGAAGTCATAAAACGTCACTAAATGAATTTTATAACTCATGACATGGGTTTTATCTCTTAATTATTATTATTATTACTATAATTTAATAACATCTGAAAAAATTTGGGCTGAACCAAAGCATAGTCTCTTGAGAAATTGATAAAATTTAAATACAGGTTGCTCAAATGAGAACATGTTTGCCCTTGAAACTACCCTTTAAAATGATTGCCGCCAATGCTCTGGGACAGTGGTCTATACACCACCCACACAATAAACTGTCAATTGGATAATTTTATTGTCTTAAACATAGCCAACCATTTTATGAACAAATAAGTTTAAAACGTTGCATTATTTTAAACTTAAATATATTTTGAATTATAAACATATTTTTTTACACCAAATTCGGCTGGCCAACAAGCTTGCCATGCTTTCCTTTAACCTTTAGCTACTAACTTCTATTTAAATATCTCAGAATACAGTACAGATACAAATATCTTCTTAACTGGAAATCTTTTAGAATGTGGGGTCTTCTACTTTGAAATGAGCACAGAAAGTGTAGAAACTTATCTTGGAAATAAACTTAACATTTACAGTGACTCAAATTTTTAAACTTTAACAGCATTTTCAAGCTGATCATGCTACATTTCCTGCTAGTACACAAGGAAAAAATGAACAATAAAAAGTAACTTACCATTTTTCCCATCTAACAAATCACTAACCAAAGGCAAACCAATATGCTGAAAGAGTTCAGTTTGACCAACAAAGTCTGGAAAAACACGACTAAATGTACACCTTAGCTAAAACAAAAATAATACAATTTTTATCTATGATAAAAAAATAGGATAGGATAAAAAAAAAAAAAAAAAGTTAGCTACATAAATATTACTAACTTTTAAACCAGTTCGTGGTTAACATGTTAAGATTTATTGGGTGAAACTTAAAAGATAAATAAAATACCCAATGTATTTCCAATACTTTGAAGAGTTACTTAGCATACCATGTGATATCGACAGCACTTAGCTAAGTCACACAAAAAAACTTGAACTGAAAGAACATGACGTGAAACCTACCTATGCTGAACTCCTGAAAGGAGTAAAAGATCATTACATCTGCCAATCCAACGACATTTAATTCAGGTTTATAATACTGATGGCTTTAACAAATATTTACAGTATTCATATATATTTAATATAGCTGGATAAATGATCATTAAGCTACACGTAATTGCTGTAAGTATACACAACTTATTTTTTAAATATATATACAACTTATTTTGAATAACACCGAATTTATTCATTACTTGCCTATGTTTAATCTCATAAATAATAAAATCAAAAAATGAGAATCAAAACAACAGCATATTCAAACATGCAATAGAAGTAGAAACAAAAATAATAGTAAAGAAATCAAAACATCATTCTGCCGGTTACAACAAGGAATAATGGGCTGAATTCCCATGGCACATAGTACATTATCAGACATTGATAACCTTAATAATAGGCAATATTACTTAATATCTTTAAAAGCTTGTTATCTACTCTTTTTGAAAAAGTCGCTGTGTAATAAAATAAAAGCTGTGTTTAATCTCATAAATAATCTAAATTATTATTTAAAAATTTGTGTATTTTCTTTTGTGTAATCTTTCACCTATTAAAGTACAAATTATTATGAAAGATTTACTTTCTTTTTACAGCTAAAGATTAAGTGAAAAAATCTGGTTATTGGTTGAGAATCACCATAACAATGGAAACATCAAGTGAGTTACAAAGATGAGTGTTATATTTTATAAACGATGAGCCGTTAATAATGAAAGGAATAATATAATGATACCGTTGTTAATCATCATGGGTCAAAAAATCAAACTTATTTGGCGTTAAAACTAACTGTGGTCTCTTGATTTTCAAGATTTATAAATACTTAATAGTTTTATAAAATACACGGTATGACTTTAATTTCTTCAAATAGCCATTTAATTTTGCTTTTGTGAAGTTGTTTTCGGATCAATTACAATATTCTTATATGGCATAATCAAAGCTGGCCAAATATCCAGAAATCTTTTGAAAGTTCTGCGTCTGTCGGCTACAAACCTGGTCCCGTGAATTTTTCAAAGCCTGTATTATAGGATGACAAGTGCCGTACAGCATTCCTTAACTTCATTCAAAATCAAAATGTAAAGGTCATCAATTTCGCTCAACGAAATTTTTGTGAAGACTGATTTTAAAGCCAATTCCATGCAATGGTTACTGTAATTTTGTCAGTAACCCATTGTTTTTTCTGAAGTTGACACTGGCACCATCGGCAGTAGCACTGAAAAACTTTTTTTTGTTATTTTAACATTAGTTTAAGTGCACCATTTTTTTCGTCAAATATTGAGACGATTCCAGATTTTAAGGATGACGCATCAATCCCACCAAATTTGGACACCTCCAGCAAAGAAAAAATGATGTATGTTGGAATATATCGTTCTGTACAACTCTGATAAGAACGAGCACTTTATCGGAATCTGTTTTTCGTACTTGTGTTCCATCTGACAACAAAAAAATTTGAGCTTGCTAGAATGACAAAAAAATTTTTCATTAAGAGCAGACAAAATGGATTCCATGTATTCAGATAATGCATGACTCTCGTCCTTGCCACTTATTAAAGAAACGCTGTGCATTCGCTGAAATTTTACTCTTTAATGGAAGTTGTGGGTTAAGAGCAAACTCATTTTTTGGAAAGCATCCATTGCACTTGATTGAAAACTTAGGTCGATTCTTGGCTGCAGCCCACGTTTTTTGAGAACTGAAAAAAAAAATTTGTAAAAACTGGAATTCTATTTGCTTCTGCCATTGCAAAAATTGAAGTTAATCTGCCAATAGCATTTGAATGTGTGGATAGTTTTGAAAACAAAATTGAAGTAAAGCAAAATGACGAAATTCGAGTTTCATATTTGAAAAAAGGACATGATTTAGAAAATCTTGAAAATCATGAGACCGCAGTTAGTTTTAAGGCTGGAGTCTGTATCGTTTTCTCAGCGAGATAAGACCTCATTAGATATTTTGGTGAGCAAGCTTAATGAAGAGCTTATTTTGAAACTGAAAGAATGTCTCGCTAATTTTTCCAACTCTCTTTTGGAAAAAAGTTTTGAACTTCAGGAATCGATATTATTATATTATATTGTTGTGTTCTTGTTGTTATTTTGTATAATCGTTATATCTAAAATGTAAAACAGTAAAACGTGAGAAACCGATGAAGAGTGAGAAAAAGAATTAACAGGATTTATTGAGAACTATGAGTTTTCATGTACTGGCGCATGGGATGGTTTTTATGTTTATGTTTGTTCAAAGCTAAAGAATTAATTCAGCTTTAAAAAACCATACACTATGACTAACATGGGACTCGTTTCTTACCATAAACGGTATTTGTTTGCAGCTGTTGAAACTTACAAGAAGTACTCATGATGCAAGATTACTAAGAAAAAACTTCCCTTGGCAAAAGAATTATAGATGGTGGGGTTTTACCCAATCGACAAATAGTTTTAGGTGACTTCGATACTATTCCATTAGTAACAACCAGGGACAACACTTTTTCAGCTTCTTCGCATTGATACTGTAACATTCGCTCTTCCTGTCTCTTTTCATCAGCGTCAACAATCATTTTCATTTATTTGGTTCGCAACTCTGCTTAGGACTTCATTCCACTAGCAATTTCCGACAAAGCCTGTTTTTTATCACGAACCTGCTTAAGTTTTTTGTGGACACTAACTAGAACTTTTTTCACCAGTTCTTCTTTCCTCACTACACCAACATCATTAAAAATCTCATCTTGCTAATCCATTTCAGCAATAAATTTGTTTCTTTCTTCATCACCATTATTTACAAACAAAGTTTCAGCTCCGCATGCTGTTAAAATAATCTCATTTTTTTAAGAAAATATAGGATTTAAAATCCTGTACCACCAAGGTTCACTTTCAGGTGCCAAACCGGACCTATTTTTACATATATTCAAGGTCCGAATTAAGCGATTCGCATTCGCAAAATAAGAACCGTTTTTTGCTGCTTACGAACTCACTTGACAACATTTTTTTAAAAATTACGAATCGTTTTTTATTAGAAAAATCAAATATAGATTGCTTGTTTTGCTTTTTAGATATCCTTAATCTGCCATTATTAGCCGATGATACATTAAAACAGGAATGCCAATTATTTATCCGAAATTATAACTAACTGTAACTGTATCCGGAATTTCCAGATACAGTTACGGTAATAACGAAAACCATTGAAGTGTAACTAATTCTAAT
>JAUZNK010003145.1:0-11070 GCA_035046665.1 Euphysa ruthae | reverse complement strand
AATTTAGTTTTAAAAATGTCGTTATTTTTCTCAAAATTTTTAGTAAATTTGTGCTTTTAAGATCCTTTGGAAATATAAATATATATCACAAATGAAGGTGAATGTTTTGTGGTTGACCAGAAATCTGCAGTTTTCCAGTCGTTCTTTCACGTTAACATTTGATATCTTTAATAGCCGTTATTAGATCATCGAGAATCGATATAAGAGGGTAGTGAATAATGGAATTACCGCATAAAATCTCGAAATGGTAGTTTCAATTACCTTATTCAGGAAAAACCGTTTTGATGACGACGGTTCGTGTAAAAAAATATTCCATGGCAATGATGCAAATACTGGTGAATGGAGGGATTTATGTATGTGGTTCAGGGTATGTATTGCCTGTGTATTGTAGCTAGGATTATTCAGTAGGTTTAACGGCATTTGCGGTATGTTTACTCCAGCAAACAGAGATGGTAATTCGTTTTCTAGTTGAATTAAGACAACCATCACGGTAACATCAGGCTCTTTTTATGTTTGATTTTTTAACAATACAAGGTTTTTATCTGCAGATTTTTGTGCCCCACCCAGGGCAGTTGCAGTTAAGGATGTAACTGATTTGGATCTTTTAAATCATGATAGAAATTGTTCAGTTGGCTTCGCTTTAAAGCATTTGACAATGTATGCTCGCAAAGTTTTTTTGAAAAACATTTCCAAGCTTTTTCGCAATGAATTGAACGACTCGTAGTAACACTATAAGTATTTTTATGAGTGCTAGCTGCAATATATGTTTCGTTCTCAGGTCCGCATTTTGGTATCACATATCCAGAAGTCGAGATTAAACGATCAACTTTGTCAAAAATTATTTGCAAAATTACCATTGGTACAGTTTGCCGTTGTGAAACCACTTGCAACACTTTGATTTTCCAGATTTCATTTCTTTATTTCTAGCGCACGTTGCTTTCGACGCATCAAGAGTTACTTATTTGCTGCTAGCAATTCTCTTTTTTTCCTTCACTATTGCTTTCCTAAAATCGATCACGTTTTTTAAACTTTGATCATTAGTTAATTTTCCCCACTCCATATCGTTAACAGAAAAATCCATGTAGCTTTCTTTACTTTATATGGACCTTTGCCAAAAACTCCCCTGTCTTCATCCCTGATCTGGGTTTCGATTAGCTCTTTCAACGAGTCGGTAAATACGTGTTGCGCTTGCATATTGTCTAAACCATTATTCAGCATGAAGTTAGCAGTTTCTACTCCATCGGCTGTGCATTCAATATTGTTGCTCAATATTAGCAGTTGGCATCATTTCCCTACTTAATGAAATTTCTGGAGCCACAAATACTAAACTGCCTCTGTTAAGAATTTTGTTCTGCTATTTGCAACCGTTAACTTTGTTTGCGTGAATCGTGATCTAGTCTCACCAAGATCACCTGACTACGAAAATTTAGTCATGGTAAGCTGAAGCTATCTCTTCCCCTTTCATCTTACTATAATGCAAGTTACCAACAAGAATATTTCCGCAGTTGATTTCTCTATGAAATATTCCTCCTTCATGTGCGTAATATAAAGCATCTAGTGTCCCTGTTTCGACCGTGTTTCTCATTCATTCTTTTTCACTTAGGTACAACATATTAGGATGCAGTGTCTTTATTTGTTACTTTATTTCATAACTACAAAAGCTTTTTTTTAGCTGCTTGCGATGCTAAATATTTCTTTACCTTAATTGATATTGGGTATTAAGGAAGCAAGCAACAATGATAATGGAGTTCTTTCTAAATGTATTCTTGGGAAAGAGTTTGATAAAGGTACTATGAACATTCCAGCTCCAACCGCCATTGAACGTTGATCCCTACTTTATTGTATGGTAGGTAATGAAATATTTCCGTTTAAAACTTGGTTAATGCTACTGTTGAATATGTTGAAAGTTATGTGCAAGGAGCTGTCGCTTTGCGAAATTACTTAGGGATGCAACGTATTGTCCAGCTGGATTTATCAACTCTGAGAGCAAAATCAGTAACGTGCAACCGGGAGAAAGGAGAAATATGGCTCAAGGCGAAAGTAGTAGTTTGGCACACCTTCCAAATATTTGTGTTCTAGGTATGGACAAAATGCCGTTAAAGATGAAAAAAGCTCTCGAAGATTATGTAAAAAGTGAGGCAGGAAGCGTAGAGTGGCAACTAGACCACGTACGAAGAAAATAACAGGCTGTATTAAGTTTTAATACATTTTTAAATAAAGTATAAAACATAAATATATACAGCATTGCTTGTTTTACTCAGTTGTTTAAAATGTTATACCATTGCCCTTGACCATTTTTTAAGGGTGTTGAATTAGCTTGGGTTGAATAGGCTAGAACTGGAGAATTTCCAGGAGGCGTGCGTAGCATTGGATTTGTAGCAGCAGCATCTACTTGAACTATTTTATATTTGTATTTATAAATAACGTTGTTATGATCATGTTTGAAACAATAATTTATATGCTCAGGGAAAAATTTCAGCTCCCTAGCAATCAATTTGTCAAATACAGCATCTTGACCCACTTCAGACGACGCATTTTCCAGTCTTTTATGTAAAAATTTACCGATGCTTTTCATTACGTCAAGTTCTGCTTCGACGTCGAATCCGTCTGGGGTAAAAATTGACGAAGTTTAATCATCACAGTTAATATTACAGGCAATTTGTCATCGCTCCAATTCGCATCAGGTGGATTGTCGGTTGAATTCTTAGAATTCAAATCGGTGATATCATCGTTACCTAAGTTCGATTTTGCTTGTTTGGGCCGGATGTATTGATCCAACTAGCCAAGGAAAGCATAACTTTCCAGCTCTTTTTAAGCACGATTAATATCGCTTAATCCAGCTCCAGATTTTGAGCACTTCTTAAAGTTTCGCCTTTTGCGACTATAGCGTTTTTTTCAAGACATCAAATAGCTTTGCTGCTATACCTAAAAAGGAAAATAATTTCACATAGGTTTCTCTGTAATATTTCGTAAAAGATTCCAGCAAATATTTGGACTATCATACTTAATCTTCTCGCACCGTTTTTCAATAGTAAGACCAAGGTACAGCTGTATTAATTTGTGCGGTCAAAAAAAAATTTCATAAATGGTTAACCGGAAAATAAAAAGCAAAAAATGACCCCAATTTGGATACTATAATATCACTTCTATCAAATAAAACGAGGAAAATAAAAATATATAAAAAATGTAGCTTATGAAATCGAATGTAAAAAAAATCACACATTCGCGCTCTTTTTTCTGCAAAAGAATAAAAAAGTGGTGCCTTGTTAGTTTACTAATAATTTTTTTTTCAATATTTGTCAAATCTAATAGCAAGTGCTTGCAAAAAAGTAAAAAAAAGTATGAGAATATGCTTTTCGATGAAAGCTGAGAGCATATTTAGCGGAAAAAAGCTAGCAAATCGCGAAACTGATTAATCTTTATCCTTATTTTTCTGAAATACAGACCATATTTAACATAAAAGCAACTGAAGGTTACTGAAACACCCTTCCTTCCAACAATCAAATCAAAAGAGTTATTTCATCTGCTCTCAATATTATTTGGAGATAAATTTTTGTAAATCGAAGAACAATATTAGAGGTCCGAGAGAGAGTACGCAATGTATATTAATACTTTCTTCACATCAAAAAGCTTGTTAAATAGCTTTACAAGCGTTAACTTTTCTGTCCTTTTCCTTATATCCTGCATCTGATTTATCATAAAACCACGAATTCTTCTGTCAACTCTTTATCCTTTTGAATAAAGCATTTTTTTTTTGTTGATTTTTCCTTGCTGTCATGCTGAAACTTTTAACCAAAACTCAACTCCGCTTTCATAAAAATGAAATTATATCGCACGTGCGTAACAAAAACTTCTCATTGTTTTGAGAAATCAATGCGGCATCGTTTGATGCTTCAATACTCAGCAAATTTCTGCGAGAAAAATATCAACACTTTTTCATATAACTCTCATCATTATTCTTGCGAAAAATTAATCGATGAGAATTTTGATGTTCACACCATTGAGAATTGTAAATTCTCGGGAGAATTATGGTGAGAACTTATAATTCAAAATGGTTTGAACCCACTTTTACTTAAACTTTCTGCTTCACTATGGTGTTGCAGCTGATCAAGAAATGAGACAGTTGGTTCGTAATAAACATAAGTTTTCTCTTCTTAAATCTTCGTTTTAAGGCGTTTTCAATCTAATCTTTTTTCCTCTACACACATAAAAAAAAAATATATATCTATATATACATATAAGCCAAAGCCAAATGTTCGTGATTATAGTTTCCAGAATTACGTAACCAATAAGCAATCGTATCGTTCATATACATTCACGAGTGTTGCTAACAAATAAAGCAACAACTAGAATGTCTTTTTACTGTTCGTAGACTGTTTAACACATTCCCACCATCGATAGTATTGTATTCCAAATATTTTCTAATTTTCTTCTAGACTTTGTCTAAGTAAGCTGTCTCTAGCTTCAAACGTCTTGTCGGTCTATTCCGTTTTGCAACAATATCGTCATAAATTTTGATTAATTCCACAACCCGTCCGATTTTCTATATTCTTTCAATTGCACAACATCTCCAACTTTTGGTTCCTTCATGGATTGTATTTTTGGATGTTTGTTGAAGATTTGACTTATTTCTTGAAGGTTCAGAAGATACTTCTTCCTCCAGAATTGTTCCAGATGTCGTTGAACTTTATTCCAAGAGTTTTTGTGCAGATGTTTTCTGTTCAATTTCGTTTCCATCATGGCCTTCTTGGAATTTTGGCAAACCAATATTTGCATTTATTGTTAAAAATGCATAGGTGTAATCATTTTGTGATTTATATCACCGTTTACATAAACAAGTGGTCATGGATTAATTGCTGCTTCCACTTCGATTAAGAATGTTTGTAGTTGCAAACTTGCTAAGCTTGACTTAGCAATATTCTTTTTAACGCCGTTTTTGTCGTGCCAACCAGTCGTTTGCAGAAGGCTCCCATCCAAGAAGAAAGTTCAATAACAAATTATCATTTTATTCTTTGAAAACTCATGTACGTCTATACGGAAGGGTCATTAATTAAATTTCGCCATGCAAAACCAAGAATTTTCTTTGTAAATCGTGGTACATTATCAGAAATAATATTTTTGGGGTTCCTCATCGTGGTTTCTGATAAATACTGATGAATTATCAGGCCCTTTAATACATAGTAGTACACATTGCAAATTAGTCTATAGAATCTTTTTCAATGTTTAGTTTTTAGGTGCTTGGAAACGTATCGAAACCTTTTTACTCCAATCAATACTGACATTAGCTCAAATCTTGGAATGGTAAGGGTCTTATTTGGCGCATTTCGTGATTTTGAAAATATCATATTTCCACTCACAATTCATTGTTTCTCTGTTCGGTAAATACACTGCTTTTGCAAAAAATTTGTTATATGAATCACAGAAACAGCAGTTGACTGGCTTTATTTACAACAAATCTTGCTATCGATAGAAATTTTTAATAGTTCTTTGAGTTCATATATAATGTCTTCCCAGCGTTTCATATCTTCTTTAGTCAACAGATCCCAGTCTTTATTCTTTTCGCAAAGACAAATTCCATCTTCAACGTAGCGGAAGTTAGCAAGCCCGACGTGTCGAAAATTGATCCTAATGCAGTTAGTACTTCTCTTTTTGTTGTAGCCGGTAGTAGTTGGTCAAATCTTTTTGTCGAGATCTGTAATTCGTCAGACGCTCTGTTCCAAATCAAGCCAAGCACTTTTGTAACCTTATCTTTGAGTTTGTTTTAAGGTTTAATTTGGTTTACATTACTTGAATTTGATATCCATTCTAATAAATTCAACGCAGTTTCTTTAAAAATCGCTTTAGCTTCTCTATATAATTGCAAGGCTCCAAGTTCATTATCTGTACTAGTGACTAGATCGTCTTGTATTTTTGCTGCTTCTGGTGTATCGACTTCTTCGAGATGATCATGAATTGTGCTACCAAGGAAATATGGAATAGATATTATGCCAAATGGGAATCAACCTGAAGGTTGTTTTCTAGCGTTCGTTTGCTGATGTCTTTGAACCAAATAAATCGTGTCACATCTTTTTCGTGTCGTCGTAAACCAACTTGAAAAAACGCTTTTTTTGATTTCTGCTAAAAGACCAATTTTCTTTGTTCTGAATCGTGACAGAAATCCACCCAAATCTTCAAGTAATATTGGTCCTCTGTGTAAGCATTCATTCAGACTGTTCCCTCCTTTTTTTTCTTCGCTGATGTATCGTAAATCCCTTCAGTTGTTGCTTTATTTGGATTGACTGTTGCATGTGGTAAATAATGCTTTCTCTGCGAACCTTCTTTTTTCGCCTTTCTGATTATCTTCTTATCAAGTTGTTGTTCAATGATGTTGTTGTATTTCTTTAGCAGCTTTGGGTTATTCTCAAATCGTTTCATAAGGGTTCTAAAGCGACCAAGTGACAACTCGTAATTTTCAGGAAGTTGTGAGTGCTCTTATCGCATGATTAACTAAACTTATACCTTGTATCTTTTTTGATAATCGTGTTTTTGAACGTTTCCATTATTAAATAATCTCGTTCATTTTTTCTCGTTGGGTTTGATTCCAATTGTTTCCAGCTTCTACATGTCTGCTATGATGGGTTCAAAGCAAGTTTGTCCTTTTACATCATTTATGTAGTGAACATCTGCTGGCAGTTATGTTGAGGCTTCTGTTATAATTAACGCTCCACTTTCTTGTGTTGAATCCATTTTATTTAGAACTTTTCCCGACAATATCTACCATAGCTTCGATTTAACAACATAAAGCCTTTTTTGAATCAGTTTTCTATCATCCATAATGAAGTCATTGTAATAGTCGTTACCAATAAGTAAACCCAATGCTGATTTTTTAACTGCAGTTGGTAAGTTGTCTGAAAGCTGGTATTTCCTCTGTAGCAATCTAACGTTAGGTAAGTTTACTGGCAGTCTTTGGATACGTCCGTTAATTTGCGGTACAACAGTTGCTTTAAGGGTTTCATCGTCTCCAAACCGTGTTTTGATTTTTACCTCTACCATTTACACTGTGATCTCCTTTGGTTTATTGTTTCCAAAAGAGAAGACTGCATAAGTTGTTTTTTCTTATGGAGCGAGTTTCAGGGTGTGGACTAAATCTTTTGTGATGTAGGTGTGTTGAGATCCAGTGTCAAACATTATCCTTGTTTCCGCATAGTCTGAAGATTTAAAACTGTGCATTATATCGTGTGCATAACTACGTTTTTCCCAACAGCTACCATGCCATGTTTACTAGTTTTTTTTATTGCAGTAGTTTTTCAGTTAATTTGTCAGCCTGGTACCGACAAAAGGAATCTTTCGTACGCAGACAAAAAAGATTTTTCGTTTCACCGATTAGTGGAGAAGAGAACAGCGGCAATTGCAATGCCATAACAATTTTGCAGTGTGTGAATCACTTTTTCTCTGCGTCTTCCTGTTCCACCTAACTTTTTACCATCACTTAAAAGTCCTTTTGGTGGTTTGTTAAGTTTCGCTTCTGCACATGACCAATGCACTCTCCTTTTTCAATAAACGTTGTCAATGTATGGTTTAGCAGTGATCTGTGAGCTGCTATCACCATCACCAATAAATGCAGTGAATCGCATGTTGGTTTTATTGTATTGAGCGCATAAACTTTAAGTATACGGCTCAATTACGTCGATCCTGTATTTATATCAAACGGGATTTTTCTTTTTTTTATGAGTATTTATCATCATTTACCATATTTTAGTGATGAAAAAAAAACTGTGTGTCCATTCACAAATCACTACACATATTTTCTTTTTGACAATCTCAACGAGCAACACTACAGCGACACAGCTTTCAGCACTCACGTGTGTGATGTAAGATGACACCTTAAAGACCTAACCCTTCTAAAAGCAAGGAAAAGTTTATAATCAAATTAAATTCCTCAACATTAGTGTCAGTTTTCTTTTTCATTGAACTTTTTTCCAGACGCTGAAAGTTTTGGCTAATTTTGGTGTTTCAGCATTTGATGCAGCACAAGAAACTTTAGTGTATCTTTTCTTTTGCCTAAATACACTTTACTAGAAGTCTGTTTTCTCTTTAATCCTGCAATTTTATTTTACTTTTAAAAAATACCATGAAAAGAACAAAAAACAAAGTTATAAAAATATCAAGTCATAAAAACAGTCAGAATTTTTAAATCATGTTGTTTTTGATCTCATGGTTTAAAACATAATTCATTGCTTGAAATGATTTATATTAACGAAAAATCGTATATGGCTGCAATATTTATTTCCATTATTTACATCCTAGCCAAAAATGTCATCTAGGCTAATACTCAGCGCAAAAACCCGCTGCTGGGGTAAAAATGAAAAATCGGTTATCAGTGGGTAGTACATGTACTAAATTCCGGCTTAGATATAACAGCCACCTAAACTATTACAGGAAGCAGTCGAACTCATCATTTCCAAAAGGACTTAATAAACGCAATGTGACATTTTATTATGGGTGAATTTGTCTTTTCTACCTTAAGCATTCATTATTCGTCTACCAGGTTTGTATTTAGGTAAGTAATTTTTATTGACGGACATTGCTTACATTTTGTTGTTGTTTAACCAGAGTTTTTTCCAGATTATTCACCTTAGATTGATACTATTGATAGTATATATGCTTACTAAGTTAAATACTACAAATATCAATAGTACGTGAATGGGCAAGTTAAATTATTTTTAATATCTTGCAACCTGCTCCCATCATCAGATGATGGGAGCAGGTTCTCTCCCGAAACGTCACTCATTAAATACTCACGACATGTTGTTTTAATTTTTCTATTTATTATGACTGAGTTGACAAATACCAGTATTTTTAAAATAAATATATATATATATATTATACATACATACATATATATGCATATAAATATATAGTTTTAAATGTTCTTTTTTCATCAATATGTATACATGTTCCAAATACGTTGAGCGCTCTACTCTTTGATTAGTTTACAAAATTGAGAAATTTAATATAAATTACTCAATCAAAAATATTCAAATACCAACGGAAAGAAGATATAAGCTACAACTAATTGAAAAGATAGAAATGGTGGTTAAAAGAATGAGATGGAAAGTCATTTTTTGCAAAGGCAACAAAGAAAACGTGGTTCCTGAAATGACTGGACTAAAAATAGATAAATGACCACCACAGGGGAAAGAGCTTATCCCTTTTGAAAATGAACTTTTAGAACTTCTTAAAAATTTTGAAATTTCGTAAAATAACTAATCAACTACAAAAAAAGATGAAAAATGACATTAAAACTATAAAAAGATCGCCGAATACCGTAACACCTGCTGGTAAAAGTTCAGACACGTACAGATTAACAAAAGATGAGTACAACAAAACTTTGAATGAATCAATTAAAAGCACATACAAAAAATCTAATAACAATATAGGAAAAAGAATAAACATAAACAACTATTAAACAAACTCATGTTGCCGACCGAATGGAAGTAAGTGCAGAAAGTAAATGTTTCATTGCACTCAAAAATCACAAAGCAACTCTCGATAACAATCCCACAGTCAGACTTATAAATCCTGCAAAAAACGAACTTGGAAGAATAAGCAAATTTAAGACAAAAATTAATTCAATCGTCTGCAATTGTCTTAATCTTAATCAATGGAGAAATTCAGCCGATGTTCTTGAATGGTTCGAAAAATTAAAAAATAAGAATTTGTAAAAATTTGTTATTTTTGACATAAAAAATTTCTATACGTCAGTAACAGAAAAATTGCTAACTGAAGCGCTCAAATTCGCAGGAAGTTATGCCCAGATTAGTAATATGGATAGCAAAATAATTTTACATGCAAGAAAATCGTGGCTGTTTGATGGTAAAAACACATTGTTAAAACGTGAAAGTGGTTTATTCGACGTTACCATAGGGCGTACGACGGAGCGGAAATTTGTGAAATTGTTGGAAATTACATGCTTTACCTGCTTATAAAATCTTATATTAAAAAAGACATAGGACTGTATAGAGATGATGGACTGGCAGCATTTAAAGGAAAAAGTGGCCCTGAGATGGCAGCGATAAAGAAAAACTTTCAAAGAAAATGGACTGGAAATAATAATTCAGGTCAACATGAAAGTAGCAAACTCGACATTACTCTCAACCTTAACAACTCAACTTCCCGTCTGTACTTTAAACCAGTTAATATTACTTATGCCCACAAAGAATCCAACCACCTTCCAAAAATTTAAAAACAATTACCTTAAGCTATCCTCAAACGAAGAGATATTTAAGCAATCTATCCCAGCTTACCAAGTGCTCGAGAAATCACAGTTCCATCAATTTGTATACGAAAGGAGCAAAAATAACTATGGAGCAAAGAAAAATCAAGGTAGAAAAATTATTTGGTTTAATCCACGCTTCAGTAGGAATGTGAACGTAGGAAAATTTTTCCTCACGCTAATTGATAAACATTTCCCATTCCACCAAACATTTCACAAGCTTTTTAATCAAAACAATATCAAGGTCAGTTATAGTTTTATGCCTAACCTAAAGTCAATTATAGACGCTCACAACAAAAAAATCACGTCCAATACAACAATACCGCTCCAAAAAAAAAATGCAACAGCCTCAAAAATGACGAATGCCCTTTGAATGGAAGATGTTTTGCCAAAAATGTGCTCTATGAAGCGAATATAACATCGAATCTTTCTAATTATGAAAACAAAATTTACATAGGTATAAGCCAGCCGTCAGATTTGCAAACCACAAAAAATCTTTTAAAATTAATAAACATTCTAATGAGACAAAATTATTGAAAGAGTTCCGGAAAATTACACAAATGAATGGCGAACCCAAAGTCAAATGGAAGATATTACGCCAGTGCCCCACTTACAATCAAAACTCAAAAAGGTGTTACATGTGTCTACAAATGAAATTATTTCAAAATGCAGGCATCAATCTAAATTTAAGCTCATCCTATGTGATACTAAATATTGAATTGAAACTCTATGAAGATGTCAACTTTATAAACCAAATTTTTTTGATCATATTGCGTTGTACATATCGTCGTGAAACTCTGAGGACTGAATAATTC
>JAUZNK010003144.1:0-11070 GCA_035046665.1 Euphysa ruthae | reverse complement strand
GATTAAAGTGTTCACAAACAAGTACTATGGAAATAATTATTAACTGTTTCCATAGTACTTGTTTGTGAACACTTTAATCATATAGGATCTATTACAAAATTCAAAATCATGTTGGATGGACATTTTGATAAATCAACAAGCAATGAAATTTGTTTCAAATGTATTTGGTAACAATAAACTCTATGAAAAATTCACCAAACATGCTTTTTAAGAATTGGTTTGATAAATGCAGTTTCACAAAACCAAATCTACTTCGTTGTACTGGTCAAAAAGCTCTTGCACATACCATGTTTAATTAACACACGTCGGACGGACAACATGCAACAAATTTGTGACCCACTATATTTTTTAAGACTTTGGTTGGAAGTCATAGGAAATGAATCAATACATCATTAAAAAAATTATAAAAAATTGTACTGTGCCACGATTTCAATTTAAACACGAAGAAAAATTTTGTCCATCCAACATGATATCTCTCAAAATATAACCTTATCCTTAAAATCTCAATCTTAAAAGTTTAAAAAAGGAAGGATGTTAAATCATCAATTATCAAGTAAAAGACACTTTCTATACAATGCAAGTACTTTTGAGTGAAGCATGAATGATTGAAAAATATTAAATGTCATAAGATTTATTGCGACACCACTGTTTACAAAGTGTTTCGTCATAAAGATGACTGGAAAAAGTTTCATTCACACTAACCCATCTTTTAAATCAAAATTAAAGGATAGGTCAAGTCATCAATATAAAACTCGATGATTAGCAAAAAAAGACGCTGAGTGATGAACGGTGCAAAAATTTCTGCCTCGAACTTCTCAACATTTAATCATTCTTAAAAGTTATTTCTATTTCCAAGTTTCCTCAAAGCATTATTTCCAAATATTTTCCTTACAAAGTCATTTCCAATACCTTTAAAAAATTTTTTCTCAATTTTTTTCAACTACTTACCCCAAATCCTTAATTGCAAATGTTTTCCTTAACACCTCATCTGAAAATGTTTTCTTTAAAACATTATTTCCCAAACATTTTCCTCAAAATGTTACTTCCTAAAATTTTCTTTGAGAAGCTATAAATCTCCGGAAATGTGGTTATTTGATGGAATAAACACTTTAATCTAAATTGCGCTGCAACACCCATCATTCCATAACATGTCAACTTGTTATCTCGATGGAATTCATTTAAAACATGATAAATAAAAGATAAAAATTTTACTCTTCCTACCTTTTAATAAAATAACAAACATAATATGGCATGTGGAACGCAATTTATTTTAACCCAAAATTTATGAAAACATTTTCTACGAATAAAATAGTGGGATGGGGGATTTAGTATAACACTTTCTTTAAAGCTTGTTTACATTGACTATACCCATTGCTGACCGCTTAAATACACATAGTTAAGCAATTAAATTTTAAAATTTCTTCTTGATCATAATTTATTATATTCTAACATTATTCCATTTATAACATACAAATATGCTAACCGATAATTCAAAAAAATTAATTTGTTTATAATTTTATCTAAGGTACTCTAATTTGAAAAGATAAGAAAAAAATTAAATCTTTAATCTTTTTCAAAGAATTAATAAATATTTCTTCTTTCTGTAAAAAAAACTTTTCAAAAATCAATATTTTGCAAAAGTATGATACTTTGTTTGGTCAAACCGTAGCCTGGCCAGTAACCAATAATTCAGTGAAATTTAAATATATTTCTCAGAATAATTTTATTATGATAGAATGTTTGGCGCTCACCCATAGGTCTCTTTTAAATTTCGTTAATGTTATATTTTTGTTTTTTGTTTCATCGACAATCCTTAGATTTAAAATTAGTGCAGACAAAGTGGACTGTGAACTGTTGAAAGTTATAAAAGTAGAATAAAATCCTACCTTAAATACACTGAAAAAAAAATTTATGGTTAAAAGATTTATTAACTTGCCTAATTTTAATAGCTTTAATTATTTATTATAATTATTTAAATTTTTATTTGTTGATTATAAATAAGTTTTTATAACCTTGCATATTTTACCGTTTACTGCACTGCAGGTTAGGATAAAACCGGGTTTTTATTTTATTTAAAGAATAACTTGTAGATTGATGAAAAATCAAAACAGTTTTTTCTTTAGTAAAAAAATAAATAAATGTAATTATATCCTTATATATGCCACTCCCCATATTTATATTAGTATCATAAACACAACTAGCAAATTTGCCACAAAAGATCAACTCACATAACCACTAGTATAAAAAGAAAGGGGTTGATAAGTTTGATAAAATAATAGCATTTAACCCTATTAAATAATTATTATAACACCCTAATCGATTTTTCTTTGAAATATAGATAAAAGCAGAAAATGAGTTAATGATTACGCATATTAAACACGTATCCAATGTTACGACAAAAGAAAGTTAAACCAAAAATATTTAAAATATGCAAATTAACCACGTTATTTAAAGAAACTGATATTCGATCCAACATTTCACAATACTTTTTAACAATTTTTATTTTTAAAAAAATTCCAGAAATCATCAACAATAACAAAAATATCCGGAATACTTTCATCCATGGAAACTACCTGCATGAAACATATCTGCTTTAAACAAATTACCTGCATGAGGCATATCTGTTTTTAACAAATTACCTGCATGAGGCATATCTGTTTTTAAGAAAGGCAATTTTTTGAACTCAGAAAATCCATTGACCTCTCTTTTCTGAAATCAAAATTTTTCAAAAAAATTGCATAATAGATTTGATTTAAATTAATTTCAGATTAGCCAAATACGAGGTTTAAGCCAGCGTTATACACCTTTTTTTAGATGAGTAATTTGCTTTTTTGAAGAAAAGGACAAATAAGTTTTCAAGAATAAAAAACTGTTTTATCAAATATAGCCTTTAACATGACCCGTACCTACAAAAAAATCTGAAATGATTATTGATCAATTTTTTCTGTTTCTTAACAGCTAAATTCGAAACAAAGTTACACTTAAAGTTATATTATATTGAAATTACTTTAGCGTTTGTGTGATAAAAGTGTTATGAAAACACAAATTAACATTAAATCATTCTGTATTTGTAGTAGCCACACCACGTATGTGTTTGATAGAATAAACTATCGCTAAACAATGTTTTAACTTAGCGCATTATTTCTCTATATAGGCTAACGAAAACCTCCACAGGAACCTTAAATTCTAATTTTATTAGATTATTTTGATTTGATCATTTTAAAATAAAACATAATCAAGAATAAAGTTTACTGTTAATTTAGATTACTGAGTAATGATATATCACTTAAATTATGGAAATTATGTGTAAATATAAATTTTTAAATACAAAATAAAACTAGTAAGGGTAAGGGTTTGATATCATATAGTAGGCCTTTAGTAGGCCTGTAGTAATTTGAAAAGTTGGATACTTAGTATTTTCCTGGCATTTTCCCCAAAAAACATAATGTTTTCCCAAGATTGTAGCCAAAATTTTATGCTATTTTTTAGAAAGATTAGATTAAATGCAAACTAGATATTTGAGCACATTGATCTTATAGCTATATATATTAGAGTATTTTTTATAATAAAGACAAGTTATTAATGCCTTTTATAAACAAAAAATATAATAATGGAGTAAATTGATGAAACAAACAATTACTGTTCAAAACAATTTCTGCAACAAGCAAAGCACTTCAAACGGATCTTTTAAATAATTATCTCTTATTAAACATTCTAAATGTACGAATCTCACTGTATAAAATTATAACAATAATAATAACAATAATTTGTAAGCAAAAAAAAGTTTTTAAAATAAGAACTTAAGTGATTAATGCACTCCCAGAAAAAAAATATAACACGGCAATGTTTTGAGAACTACAAAAAGTATAGCCTTTGCAAAATTAAAGAAGCACTGCTAGGAAGAGATTCACATTATATTTTATTGATACTGTATAAAATCATATAAAATTTCTATGGAGTCAAAGAATAGAATTTTAAGAAACAGAAAATTTTTTTGTTGATGAAATGACAAATTTTACAGAGTGAGGCCTGCTTAAGATATTATTTGTGAATTAAAACTTTACTAAAACTAAAACTTGGTTCTGTACACAATATGGGGACAATTGGAGAAGTTATCAAGGGTTGATTTATAAAACTTACCGTTGCTCAGTAGCTCAACAATTATGTATAACGGACTATGTGTACTACATACTCCATATATTGCAACAAGATTTCGATGTTGGAAACGTCTAAAAAATATATTAAACTAATTTTTAAAAAATAAGATTAACTATTGCATAATAAAATAAATATTAAATTAAGTATTTTAAATTCTTGAATATCCCTGTTACAGAAAATGCAGTTGACCCTATACCGTCAGAAATTTAAATTTAAAAAAATCGTATGCAAAAGATAACAATAGAGAAATATTACACCATAAATTGTAAAAGCTGAAAAATAACTTGTAAGGAAAAAGAACAATTCACGATTAAAACAATTATTTAAAAAAATTTAAAAAGATTTTTCCTCCAAAAAACAAATTAATAAAAAATGCAATCTTAGGCATTATTTCCTTGAAAAAATTTTTCCCTGCAAATGTGCAACCACACCACAAAAAATTTATATTGTTTGAGTCTGAAAACCTGTAAGAGATATATTTATAATCATTAAAAGATATTTAGCTTACTGCATAACTTTAGCTTCTTCAATGAAATCATGCTCTGACATAGTGTTCGGCTTCATCATTTTTACAGCTACTGACTTATTACGCCACAATGCTTCATGTACAGTCTAAAAGAACACATAAATAAGAATACTTTTAGCCGGTTCAATTTATATTTCAACATGTAAACATGATAATATAGCTTTTGTTAATTAATTTTCAGAAGGTATCTTGCAAAGAAAAACAATTTCTGGCGAATGGCTAAAATCAGTTTTTAATTTTGATTTAAATTGACTATGTCTGATTGTTTTTTACAGATATTAAAAGAAATTGTGGAATCAGTGATATATTAAAAATATTAAAAATGAAATTCCAAAAAAGCAATTTGCAGTTTGCTAAGTCAAGATAATACAAATGTAGTTTATTAAGTGAGGCTAACACAAAAGCAGTTAACTAAGTGAGGCTAATACAAATGCAGTTTACTAAATGAGACTAATAAAAATTTATTTTGCTAAATATTATGTCTGTCAATGCACTTTAAGTGCCATTATTTAAAAACACAGGTGTGTTTTCTTTTTTATTTTTTTGAACAAGTCATCAACTTATTTAAACCTACTCTGTGTGAAGAGCTGCACTTTGAATTAGCATCTCTATTTTTAAGTACAAAAATTACATTTAATGTAAATTGCATGTTTAGTAAACAATGTGCGGAAAGGTTGTTCTGAGGATATATTTCTATGTAAAACAGATTCCTATACATAGTAGCATCACCATGGGTTTCACCTTTTTGTGCAGGAAAATCAATCTCTCTTATAAAAATGCAATTAAAACTTGAGTCAAATTTTGAAAATAAAGGCCAATTGGTAAATAATTTTTAAATTTTAACCAAGCAGATGCTTATAGTAATGTTTTAATTATTGCTTTCTGATGGGTACATTTAGTTCCTTAATCAAATCTAGGTGGATAAATAGATAGATGAATATTTCTTAAATATAAAATAAATATTTATTAATCATTTTTATTGCATATTGCTTTGTTTTCATTTTTTGTAATTCCGCTTAATCCATGGTTTCAAGATGGTTACGAGAGAATATGCCCAGCATTCATTTGACCAGATTATAAGTGTAAGAAGAGAAGTTTTTTATCCCCAGTTTTACGAAAATTATAGCAGGTGTAAGTACTTTTAAAGACCTAAGCAGAAAAACTTATAAACAAATCATTATAACTTAAACTCACTCCAAATTGACCAGTTCCAATCTGATGTTTAATATACAGCTCGTTCCTATTTATTTGAAATACACCTGGAAAAAAGTTTTTTTTGATATTACTAATTTTATTGATATAAATAAAATAGACAATCCTAATACAAAGTTAATATCAAAATAATCATAAATCATTTATATTACTATGATGTTAACTTACTGATATATACTCATACGTTTCAAATGGAACTATTTTTGAGATTATGCTCTTAACAAGCCAATTATTAGAAGAAGGAGCAAAGGTGACTATTTAATGAGTTTGAAAGTTATGTAAGAAGCTACACTATCATTTCATTTGATTTATTTTTCAAAATTAGTAAATCATTACAACTCTGCCTTTCTTGAAAACCTAACATCAGTGATGAAATATGCTTGGTGAAAAACAAAAAGTTTTGCATTTTTTATTAAACTTTTACCATATCTGATCGATTTCTCTATAGTTGTATTAACAAAGAAAAATGTAAACATTTCCCATACTTTTTAAAAGCATACCCAACCATACATAACCAAAAAATTGATGGTATATTAGGACTTTTTTATTGTTTTCTTTTTTTTGGGGGAATTAATTATAAATTAATTTAATTTAATTTAATTAACAATATTAGAAGATTTTCGTTATAATATTGTTGTTCAATGATCCATCAAAGAATTATAACTTAAAATGGTGGTTGGCTTAGACAAAACCTAAAAGAACCAATCCAATCAGTGTAGATAGACAAAATCTCTCTTGTAGAGTAAGCAAAATCATATTTTTATTCAAAAACAGTTCAAAACAGGGTATGCACATATAAACTATATTAATCTCTAGACAGCCTGAGGATGGCAATAGATAACTTAGAAAAAAAACTACCTTTTACTATAGACTATGCACAATTAACATTTCTAAAATCCAGGCCATACTTAAACATTGAATGTTTGGAAAAGATGTGAAACCTGAACATGCCAAAAGGGTTCTAAATTTGAGATTTGCGTAACCCCAGAAAGCAAACTTTATTTTGTAGCTAACAAAAGAAAATGAAAGTTAAAGGCAAGCAACATAGAGATAAAGAGTTACCAGATCCTAAGACAACAGGAGGAGCTTCAACACCAGTATAAGGTAATCGTAGCCTTGTCACTAAACCTAAAATTCAAAAGTAAATAAGTATCTTCAGGGAATTCTGATTTTTATATTCTTTAGTTAAAGCTGATGGTAGATGAGAAAGTCATGGCCGGTTAGAACAACAAAAAACAGAATGAATGCCAATTTATATAAACAAATTAACAAGGCTTCTGATGCTAATTTCAGCTGAGAAATTTTATGACAACTCTTCAAACTTTAACATTTAACAAGATTTATCCCAAATCTTTTTCTCGTTTCGGGTAGTGCCACAATATAAATCTCCCATTAGTGCCTGTATTGAGATTTGCTCAATATTGCCCCAACTAGGGTTTAAACCCAACAACTCGAGTTTTCTAGTTTTCCAGTGCTTTAACCACTACACCACACTACTTAAAATGGAGTAGCAAATAGCAACTCATCCAAAATACTAAATTGACTGGACATAATAAAATTTTCAAAACTGATGACACTAACTAAAAATATTTTTTAACTTTTTGAATGTTGAATTCAGAGTCAAAAAAAATTTCTCCTTTAACTTTCAAAATTTCAAAATAAGTTAATAAAAAATTTTTTGAGATAGATTTAGCAAATATTTACAAAACAAATTTATATATACCCCTTTTATTTTTTAAATTTTATTTAGTATCAGCTCAATCAATATTTAACGCTTAAGAGGGCAAGGTTACACTCTAAAGGATTAGTTTACCTTTGTGAGCTATAATATCTAGAGGTCCAATCACAAACTGAATGAAAATTCTGATGAGATAAAAAATATGCCATTCCAGAAAATGAAAAATACCTAAGCTTTTAAACTGATGTCAGGAATTATAAGAAATTAAAAATATGTACTTACCTGCACTATTATGTCTATGATATTCAATAAGATGAGCAACCGTGTCAAAACTGTGACGCTGAGAGACATAAAACATCCCTTCTTCGTCTCTTTTTATGTGGTAATGTTTTACAATGCCTTGAAAACTAAATAAAAATAAAAAATTATATAAAATGTTATTTTTGATTTACCAAAACAAACCACATAAAAAACTAAATACTATTTCATTTAGGATATCAAATTACGTTCCAGGTAATTTTTGGTGTAAATTTAACTAACTTCTATCAACATTCTCAAGAAAAACTTGGGAAATCATCACCAAATTTTGTGCACAAAATACAATTAAGTATCTGGCAGATACTATTCATTTGATTAGGGCATAGTCATTACACATGAATGCTAAGTCACCTAGTGTGTCGCTCCACGCGACTCAAGACCCAGCGCCTATTTTACCATAAGTAGGTTTGATTTTCATAACATTATTACAACCTAAACATTTTAAGACTAACAGTAAACGCTGATTTTCCTCAAAGTGTTTATTGTAAAACCAGACATTCAAAAATGTATACTGTGATGACAATGACGATAGTGATGCTGTAGATGATAAAAAAAAAGCTTTTAACCACATTGCAAGTAAATCATGCTGGAAGTGCAAAAAAAAAAACAAGAAAAGTTTATAGCAAAAAATTCACAGCAAAAAAATTTTTTTTAATTGAAGAACCACAAATTGTAACATCAAATAAATGAGAATTGTAACAGCAACTAACATAATTTACAAATGTGTTTCCTGGTTTGGCAATAAAACTGGATTAACTGTCTGCGGATTGAAAACAAGACATGATAATCACAAAGCGTCTTTTAATTATAAAAATAAAGAGAATGAATAAACATAGAATTTAAAAGTCAGCATCTGGTTTAACATTCATTTTCCATATTAGCACGGGTTGTATGAGGTCTATCAAAAGCCTTCTTCCATCCTGATTGAGACAGTAGGTCTAAACTTAGATTGTTCTGCAATAAATCTGTCCTTATTACTTCTTGTCATGCCTTTCTCAGTCTACCTCTGGGCTTTGATCCTAGAATTATCATATTTCTACACTTTCCTACAGTTTTAGCCTTATTCATTCTCTACAAGTGGCCCAAATAACTCAACCTCCTGGTCTGAATAGCATTTTTGATGTTATGAATAACAAGTTTGCTTTTTAGCTCCACTTAATTTTTTCTGTTTCTTAAACTGCTGTTACACATCCACCATTCTGATGTTATTCTTCTCTAAGCGATCAAGAACTTTGTGCTTCATTGCCCATGTCTCACTTCCATATAGCCTAAAACAGTTAATTTTGGATTACACCATATTTCAAAATCTGATTGGCTAGACTTGTAATAAGCTTAACACCACTGTCTCTACATGTTCTTACCATTTCTGCAACAACACCTGATACTACTACAGCGTTAAAAATTTTTTCCTTCCAAATAACCTCCTTTACCCATTTTGTATTAATCTACACATCCTTAACCCATTCAAACTCTTGAATGCAACTTCTCATAGTGATTCTTTCAAGCTAACTTCTTTTCCTTCCCTGTGCTAAAAAACACCCTCATCATTATATATACTTTTCTCACATTTAACATTCCTGATGAAATCTCCTCATTTATTTTGCTATCTTAAACACTGGACTTCCCTTCTCAACACATCTGAAAACTTGTCCTTTCTGCTTCCGATTTTGATACATAAACTGCTGTACAAGCACGGCGTTTAGCTTTTAAGTAAAAATTCTTATGACCATCTGACTTCCATTTTTTGAAGTCTCCTCTTTTACCTTATATGCTGGTCAACCTCTCCATTCCAACAGCAGGTTTGCTTACGTCTAATTGGCCCTTTTGTCCACCTCATAAGTATCATAAGTGGCTGGCTAAAACTATTCCTCAAAGTAGCCCAGCTACTTACAACATTATCACACTGACCTTCACGGACCAAATAAATTTTCTTACCACATGTTTTTCCTTTCACTTTCAGTCCTTCTGACTAGACCTGTACTTTCCCTTGAAACTCTTCTCAACAATATTACAAACCAGCAAACTATGTCGGTAAACAAGCTCTTTGCCTGCTAAACTTTTATATCCTTTATCACCTTCTTCTGTGACTTTCTAACCAGAAACAAGTCAATCTATGAATGACAACAACCTGATTTATGTGATCATCCTGATCTATTTCTGACTAAATTTTGTGGCCTGTTACTGTTCCAAATTCAGTTAGTATTTCCCCTACCTTATTTCTCCTCCTACAACCATAGCCTCCAAGCACACCTCTGTATACCTCAAATGACTTCCCAACACGGTCATTAAAGTCACCACTAACTATGAAAAATTAATTGCTTAAAAACGTAAATTTGACCACTATTAACCCATCAAACAATTTATCCTTGAGTTTCTCAGATTTCACATTGAGCTGCATAAACTGACATCAAAGTAACGATTCTATTATCTATTAAAAATTTCATCACCATAATGCAACCATTGATATGAGATCATTTACTTTTTCTGCCCACTTGTCTGCTACAAATATACCTGCTCCTCCATAGCCATCACTACTGCCTATCAAGAAAAGCTTATATCTTGCCCTTCTTCCCTCTAAAAATCAGGCTAAAGCTCATATCCGCCTTACTTTCTGACATTTCAACAAATCAACAGGTGGACAGACAAACAGTGCTATATTCATAGAACATTCACTGTATCGGTCTAAAAATCAATATATATTATCGTATAAATATCATTTATTTTAAAATATATGCAGACAAACATTTTTACATCTATGATTGAAAAATTATATGTTAAAAAGTTAATACAAATGCTAAAATAATAACATTAATAAATAATAATAATAATAATAATATGTAGTAATTGTATAGTTGTTAAACATCTTATTTCAATGTTATTATAATAAGTATATATGTAAACTAAATTGCAAAATAGCATGACACAAGTTAGAAATTTCAACATGACTCATGTAACACTTACCAAAATGATAATGTGTACATCATTTTTTGACTTGAATCTCTGACGAGGAATGTCCCATCAATGTTGTGCTGTAAAATTAGAATAAGTCAAAAATAAACATTATTTTAGATACATATTACCTTAAAATAAGTCAAAAATATACATTATTTTAGATACACATTACCTTAAAATAAGTCAA
Source organism: Euphysa ruthae (assembly GCA_035046665.1). Taxonomy (NCBI): domain Eukaryota; kingdom Metazoa; phylum Cnidaria; class Hydrozoa; order Anthoathecata; family Corymorphidae; genus Euphysa; species Euphysa ruthae. The sequence continues at coordinate 39 of JAUZNK010003144.1, read as the reverse complement.
AAATATACATTATTTCAGAATAAGTCAACAATATACATT
>JAUZNK010003143.1:0-11071 GCA_035046665.1 Euphysa ruthae | reverse complement strand
ATCAGCGGAAAAACTCGGTATTTCTGAGATAAACTAGGTTTATCTAATTAATATCCATTCGGCGTTCCATAGGTTTCCCCTTTTTATGTATTCATTTTTTTCGTCTGTTTATTTAAATGTATCTTTGTTAAAACCAGAATAAATATTTACTTTACTTAACACCTCAATTGAAAAAGATTTTAGCTCAGCGTTATTATTAACAAAATGCGAGCTTTAACGAGAATTCACTAAGTGTCAAACTAAAATTTCTTAAATTCTTATTGAATAAATTATTTTATGGAGTTTCCCACTTTAGAACTTTCACTCGTAATAATGTTTGATTTTACAGATACTAACATTTTGTATTTAGAACAAACAAGCGATTTTTGTAAGGATATTTAAAGACATGAAGATTAGTATCCTACAGATCGCTCATGCAATTTAGTAAAAATATAAAATAGTTTTTAATTAAAAAAAGATGTCGGTATTGGAAGAGTTTGTTGAATTTGAAGCAACAATTTACAAAATATGACGGAAGCTTTTTTGAAAATATATTTTAGGAAATTAGACGGAAAAAAAAAAAATTAAAATATCACGTAACAATAAAAATTTATCTCGATTTGATGAAAAGCGTTCTAATTGAGAAAATGGAATCACCACATTAACTCAGACATATTATTTATGATTGAATATTTTTAAAAATAATAACAGTTGTCGAACATTTAGAAAGGTATGAAAAATTCGCAGATACTTATTTTTACACAAACCGTATATTCTAAGTAGAATACGCATAACTCAATTATTGTTATCAGCATTTTTACCCTTTTGTTGCGTGTTAAATAATTTCATGTTATCTTAAAAATTGGGAGGATAATAACCCGCCCTGTCTTAAGCCAATTTGATATTATAACGCAGTTATGATTAACTAAATGCTAAGATAGTGATAATAAAATACTCAAGCCTTTGCTATTTTTTTTTTTGTTTAAATGAAATTTTCCTTTTTTGATAATTTTATTATTTTTTTGTTGATGAGCAAGACATGCTTTTAAAAATATGAACAATGTTTTTGAGTTGTTGACGTCAAAATTCCCACGATTTTCAACAAAAATAAAACAAGTTTTTTTTCACCAGCGCCCACAATCCTATTAAAGTTTCTAAGCAATAAAATTTTTGGAGCATTATAAAGTTAATCAGCGACCTAAATACACTTCTTCATCTTTCAAAGCACTCACTTTTGGAATAGGGAGTCACTCGGAAACAGAAACAAGCTAATTATTTTTTAAAGTTCAGAAGAAAATAACAAACGAAAATTTACAGTTTTCATTCGAATTTCCATCTAAGGAGCCATTAAAATATCACCTAATTATTAAAAATTTTCCAAAATTGAGAAAAAAGTAAACACGTAAGTTAACGTAACATTATTTCAAATCAAACTGAGATTTCTGATGATAAAATGCTAGCAAACATAGTTTATCGATTATTGAGCTATTCTTTGTAAAAAGATCTGTTGAGCAAAAAATAAAATGGGAAACAGCAAACCAAAACATAGTTCACAAAAATGTTTATGATATTTTGAATATACAACAAAATCGATAGCATAAAAATAAATATGTCTATAAAAAATATAAATTTTGAAATGAAAAATAATATACAAAATCTAAGATTAATATAATAAGGGAAATAAGAAATCTTCCACTTCAAGTTTTTATTGAAAAATTTTATATATATACATTTATATAACAGATAATAAACTTTATATCAATAAAAATATAAGATTTTGAAACTGTGACACTTTGCAGGTTAATTTTTGAACAACAAAAATGTCGGGGTAGAAAAGTGTCCAACATTTTTTTTGTTAATCGATAAAAAACGTAATCTACCTGACCTTCGATAATACTGCTAGGTAGCACAGGGAAAAGCCACGCAAATAGTTCGATTCTGACTCAGCTATTTTTGAGTTGAGTCACCAAAATTTATTTCAGCACAAATAACGCATCCCTTTTTTTATTTTTATCTTTATGCCGATTCGGGCTAATAAAGTAACATCAGACAAAACATGCAATATAAAGAGAAGCATAAGAAAGTGATTGTTGTCACATTTTGAAGACAATGCTTAATTCCAATCTAGGAACTGAATTTAAAACACTTTAAATTTTGGAATTCAATTTATTGATTGTTATGGAAAATTAAGATTTCAGCAGGCTTTGTTGTAGTTTTCGTTAACGTCGTTATGGCAATGGATTGTGGAATTTTCTAACTTTGCCACAGGTTGGAGTAAATTGAATTAAGATTTAATAAAGATAAATACCAAATTCTCTTTTTATCATTTGTCATATCGAAAAAAAATTTGAAAGCTATCTTTGGTAAACTTTTCTGATCCATACTGGCTAGCAAATTAATAATTTTCATATAAAATTACACCCAGTGTTTTCAACAGGCGTCGGATTAACAAAAGTTTGCTCGACTTAGGTATGGGGGCAGCACTGCTGGAAAAATTTTTTATGTATTAGATTTAAAGAGTGAAGAAAAGCGAAACTTTACACGTGAATGAGCTGCAAAGAAAGAATAACTGCCTCAAAGCATTATCCAAACGATGCACTATAGCGTCATTGACATTAGAGCACCCTCCCTTCCTGTCATGATGACGTCAATCCAGATACTCATTGCAATTGGCGTTGAGGCATTCAAAACATAAGTTCTTTGCTGGGTACGGACACAGAAGGTGGTTTTGGGGTTAGGACTTCTCCTGATGCCACTGTCAACATATACTTCTTGAATTGACTGAAAATACAGTATACCTCTTGATTTAGTCCTTCGTTCGTCCTGATAGTAACAAAGTGCCCTCAGTTTTCGATCGAATACAAACCAACGTTTCTTCCACGATATATTAAAACGCTGCCCCATTTTTAACAAATAACCTCTACAAGAGTAGCGGTTGATTCGAACGATTGGACAGTTATCGACTAGATGACCAGCATCAGTTATGTGCTGTAGAAGATTCATCTCTTGATCATGACCTGAACGGATCGAAAGCGTCTAAATGAAATCAAAAAATATGATCACGATAAATAAACCAAATTAATTTTCTTCATGCCAGAAATTCCTAGCAGAAAGCTGTCTAAAAAAATTTCAGGAATTTTTCTCAAGGGCTGAACAAAAATAGAATTATATATATTTTTAATTCTGTAAAAATACTTATGTAAATATTAACTCTAGTCAGTTAATCATGTTTAAGAAGAATAAATTTTCTCAACAAAAAAAATCAATTTATTCAACAAAAAAGATGTTCAAATTTATGCAGAAAATTGTAAAAGTTAAAAAAATATATATATATACAAGAATCTTTTTAATATTCAGGACAAAAAATTTGAATCTAACTTGCGAAAACGAATGTGGGAAATTAGAAGTATCTCAAAAATGATAAAAAATCTTACATAAGAAGGAGCACTTCTTTTAAATGTACCATTTCCATCGCTTGAAGTACCGCTATTAGAGGTATCAGGTGATAGCTTTTTTCTATCTATCATTATTGATTTATTGCGTTCTTCCTCTTCGTGTAATCTAAAATAAAATTAAATACTGCCTGGTTTTTAAAGGTTTTTGAAATCAAATTTACAAGCTAATGCATATAAAAGAGCTAAAGTAAATTCCCAATAACTTTTTGGCTAAAAATACTCTCTGAGTATTTAGTCGATATTACACAGAATATATTTTTGATTGGCAGACCCTAATTCAACAAATGGAAAAGCAACTCGTGAGTGAATTGGAGAATTTATTTTCCGCAGTTAATTTTTGCAATTAATAGATTAGTGAGTGGCTCAGCAACCTTTCAAAAAAAAAGAAAAAAAAATAAGATTCAAAAATTGTTGCTTTTTTTTTTTTTTTTTTTAAATTCTGATTCTGAAATAAAATTCCTTCCATGTTGGATTCTTCTTGCATGTGCCATTCTTTGGATTCTAGGACACTTGTCAGAACCCAGTTTTTTTTTTTTTGCTTTATATCACAAAATAATTACCTTTTCGATCCACAACACATTCTTCTAATATTTTTTCTTCTAATATTTTTTTGCTTCATTCAAATTTTATTTACGTGTCCCACCCTTGTTCTTTTATTTTTCACACTGAAACCTAGTGTTTGCTTGCAAGTTGAATGTAATGAAAAATTTTTTATATTTAATATATATGGACAATAAATGACGCATATCCCCATGAGACAGCACTTCTATAGTTCTTTTATTTACAGGGTTAAATGTCAATAATATAAATCTCCATTGGGTAATTAGTCTGAGAAATACTACGATGAAATTTTGTAATACATCCTTAGCCATTGCTAATATCTGTTAATGGACCAATATATAACGTCTTTTGCTATTAATTTTCTTTATATGTATTTATTTATTTACAAATGGTTTGCTGCATGTGGTCAAGAGGTGAGTATTCTTCATGGTAATAGGTTGGTGATTGAGCTAAAGTTCACACTACTAAAATTCCGCAGGAGAATAAAAGTAGAGTCATGGCGCTGGATAGGGATCTCAAGAGAAGAGCAGAAAATTTAAAAGACCTGACCATGTCACTGCATAGGGATCCGAAGAGAAGAGCAGAAGATTTAAAATGCCTGATCATGTCACTGGATAGGGATCCCAAGACAAGAGCAGAAGATTTAAAAAGGCCTGACGCTTAGGTTAAAATTCAATAATTTTTATCAGAAAAGCAAATAGATGCTTTATGGCAATTATTAGAAGTGAGAGTGAAAAGAACTCGTTATAAATAAATAATACTATGGCTTATAAATACTGGGGAAAAAAAAGTTAACAATTAAAATTAAATACGCATACAGGCATGGTTAACCACAAATAAAGTATTTAATTTTTCAAAGACAAAAATATAAATCGTTGCTTGTAGTAACTTTCTTATGAACACGAAGTAATCTCATGAAATTTAATTCATGACATTGAAAATTTTCCAAAAAAATTATGCGGTATTTATATATCATGCAACACAAATGGTTAAATTTGATAGAAAACATAGTTCTGCTGAAAAAAATGTAAAAAAAAAAAAAAAAGCCTGTTAATACTGGCAAGAAGATTTGATATCACTATGGAACGAAAGTTACTAGCTCGACTCCATTTTTTCCATGTTGAGTGAATTTCGTAGGCACAAATGGGCGTTCTATGTACTCCGAGACACGCCAAGCGGGCCCTTCTGGAAATATTGTCTCGGCAATTTATTGGTTCTCCACGTTAAATATACATACTCACTCACTAAATTGATCCAGTTATATTCATAATTTTTTTCCGAAAAGATTCTTAAAAGACTATTTTCAATCATGGGAGCGTTTTATGTGAGAAGCTAGATAGGGAAAGACCCGAGCATAAAATAATTATGGAATATCTGGCAATACCAGATAAAATAAAAAATTCTCAGAAAAAAATACGCGTCATGGTTTTCAATACCTTTAAAATTCATTCTCTTTTCTCCTAAACCAGCCTTAATTTCACTTATCAACATGTAGCCATTGCGCATTCACAAAATTCAAGGTATATTGGGTAAATAACAACTTACTTCTGCTCTATTTTTACTCGTTTCGATCGTTCTTCAACGAAACTTTTTTCGAGCGTCGTCAGCCTTTCCTTTTCCTCTGAAAGCGATCGTTCTAATGAGATCTCGTGGTCTTTTTCACTTTGCAAAAGCTTTTCGAGTTCTTCGCGACGATCACGTTCTTTATGCAATTCCGAAAGTTCTTGTTCTCTTTGCTAAAATGGATAGATTTTATGATAGATCTTCCACAGGGTTTTTAAATACTACTTCAGATTTATTTTCATGAATACACTGTTTTTGTAAAATCTAATAAAGTGAAGCTTGAAAGCCAAGTAAAAAATTCAAAAACAAAAACAAAAAAATTGCTCTTTAAAAATGTTTTATTTATTGTATAGAAATACGAATCGACGTGTTAACTTTCGTGCGAACTAAATTTTTAATAAACAGAATAAATAAACAATAAAGAAGCAAGCATGACATTTATGATTCCTAAACATGGTGTTAATTATGAATCCTGAAAATTGTGCGAACTCCAAATATTGTCAAGAGTAACGTGAGAAAAAACAAATGGAATCAATTCAATTATTTCATCCTGGTATGGAAACAACGATAATTGCAGTGGCGAGCGTCTCATTAGATCAGCAGTTAATTTACTCTGTAGTCCAGGTATAATCTTATAATACTATTATCGCAAAAGCAACCCATCATTCGAAAAGTTTTTGACGTTTGACAAGATATCCGTGCAACACTTTTCTGGTTAAGAAGTTTACAAACTTTTATACACAAAATATCAGCAAAAACCATAGCCGAATTTTTGGCCTAAATTAAATTACTAGTCTAGATTGTCCAACCAAGTTTAGAAATAAATTGCTGAATGGTATTGAACAGTGGAAATGTACCATTAAGTTTTAACTGATGATGAACCCAGGGTCTGACATTTAGAAAGTAAAGAGCAAAATACAATAGGTTAAAAGTTCTATTTGAATGAGACATAAGGATATAATTTGTATAAAAAAAATTCTAGATATTCAAAAAATACATACATGTATCAAAACGTGCTAAGCAAATAAAACGCATAAATTCTTAAGAACCACATCTAGCTCCTCAGCGTTTAGATTTTGTGATTGTAGTGCGAAATTCATATTGTAAAATAATAAATCTGCCTGTTATTGAGTACAGGAAAGTTTTTGCAAGGAAGTTTAAAAATCAAATTGATATTACTTTTATCAACAAATCAAGTAATATTTTATAACAACAACTATTTATTGGTTGAAAAATCAACGTCAAAAATAAAGAATCGCTGTAAAATACAATCTGTTAATATATTCTTTAAATGTTGACATTTTGAAGGAGTTTATTGTTAATGAATGTTATTAAACATCAGATTATGGTTTTAAAACTTTTTTCTTTTTAATTTTTTGTGATATTTCAAGGGGTTATAGATACCCTCGTTATCAAGCTTAAATTTTTTTTTTTTTTTTTTTAAATAAAATTAAAATTAAAATTAAAAAGAAAAAAGTTTTAAAACCATAATCTGATATTTAATAACATTCATTAACAATCTTTTAATAGAAAAATGTGCAAATAACGTTACCTGTGAACTCTTTGAATAAAACTTTATGAGGGTTTTTTTGCAAGTATTACTGACCAGGTTTTTTGAAAAACTTGTTTAGAAAAAAAAAAAGAATAGATATGTATATTCCAAGCATATTTTTCTCTTCCATTCTTTTTATCTACCAACAAAATTTCGCTGTGTTGTTCTATGAACATTTTATAATTCTCGAAGAAATTATATACACACGTTAAAAATAAGCGATACTTATTAGGTAATCTCCAGGTAGGACCTTATAGGCTAATAGTATTTCCCATGAGCTAGGATTTTGTGTACCTGTTGAATAAAATAAAATTTCACCTTTAATAATTCCTCTTGTTTTCGTATTTTTTCTGCCTCCAAAATTATAGATTTTCTTTCTTCTTCTGCATATATCTGTTGTTCAGCCTTTAACGCCTCCAGATGCTCTTTTTTACTTGCTATATCCTTTTCGTCGTTTTTTCTTTGTTCTTGTTCTCGTTTCTTTTCGTTCCATTCTAACTCGGCTTTTACAGCGGCTGATTTTTTTAACTCTGATAAACGGAGCCTCTCCTCTTCGATCTAAAAAGAAAAAACATATAAAGATTCTAATCTTCACAGGGTTGGTAAAAAACTCAGAAAATCTCCCCGAGTCAAATAATAATATATATATATATACTTTTTTTTTTTTTTTCAGAGTTTTGCTTCCAAAGCATAAATTGTTCTCTGAATGGTCCTGCAAAACATGTTATTTTCAAAGACTATTTAATTAAAATATCTATGTTAGTTAGACTTAGCACATGAAAATCACGTATTCATAAATTATATAGGTGACTTTTACAACTGTTTTACTGATATCCCATGTTCCATATAAATTCTAATTTAGCTCGTAATAAATTTTTTTTGAAAAGAGATTTACTAAATTTTACTAGCAAAGACGTAATGAAGGGTTTGAACTGGATAAAATGCTTTGAAATGTTCTGGGACAGCGATCAATAACTTTTTTTAACGTTAATGAATGCGTAAGTTATTGGCATGTCTCTCATAGGTAAGTCATACGCTTTACATGCGCTTAGCCTCCAGTTCGAGCCCTACCGTGGGTGGTCTTCTTTTAATAAGTTAGACTTTCGATGATCTCCTGCCATTATTGTAAATAAATTGCATGGGTGAGGCTTGATTACAATACGCAAGGAAAGATTCAAATTCAATAATTAAGTATGGTTCAAATTTTAAAAAAGCACATTCCTATTTATTTAAGCACAAAAAAGAGAAAAAAAAAAGGCGATACAGACATATTTTTTATTTTTTATATTGGTTTATCTATAAAAAAAGAGGGCATTGGCTACTTATAGTTTCAAGCGATTTAATAAGAGCTCTACCCTTTACCCCTGTTTAATTTGGAAACAATCTTTGTAAAATATCTGCGCTTACCCTGAGTAAGTAAGGTGTACTATCAAGATTTAAACCTTTGTATAAAATCTCAATGTTATTATCGTGAAGAGGCTGCATGAAATCAATCTCGTAGTTCATAGAATCGTCTTCATCTCGAGATTCATTATCATATTGAGGCTGAATAATATTTTCAATTCGAGGCTGAATGAATTCATTATAACTAGACTGTAAGATACCATCATACTGTGGCTCCACGAAGTCATTATATATTGGCTGAGTGAGATTATTTATTCCTCTAGCATGAGAGTGAGCTGTGAGATTCTGCTTCATATCGAGTAAGGCATAATTTTGCTCTTTAGTTCCAATTTGGAGACGAGGCTTAACCAAATTTTTCCCCTCAATACCATTGTAATTATTCAGAGAAGCATGAGTGTTTTGTACGCTATTATATTCTTGAGCGGCGGTAGTATTATCGTGGTTGTCGACAACGGTATATACCCTCATTTAGCTTTGATTTATTCATAGGATCAGATTCTTTTATTTAATACTAAATTGTTTAGTTTTTTTTAAATACTAATTAAAACCAATTAGCGCAGCAAAAATTGTGCCTACATTAACCACATCGATTAAGGGTTTAATTTATCAAGAATTTACTTTTAAATAAAACCCCAATTAAACCAAATATACCACACAATTAAATGTTAACATTAGATATTGACATACGATTCACAGAAAAAAAAACAGTCAACAAATTGTGAGAACTTTATTTTAAAAACAGGCTTTGAGTTGTTAATTAAAGAAATAAAACAATGCACCTTGTATGATTTTAAAGATGTAATCGCCCCACAGAAAATTCAAAATCTAGAAAAAACTAAGCTATTTTACTAACGTTTTCTTGTTTTCAAATTCTGCTGAAGCGTGATGATGCTACGATGATCTTACAAAATAAGTTGCCTTCTCTAAATATTTTTCTAGTCGTTTTTTAATCACTGTAACAACCTTACCAGAAAAGCAATTAGCTTAAGTCGAAGTAATAATTTTTAATAAAGATAATTTCTTTGGATTCACTGCATGAATATTATTGTATAATATGCATTAGATTAACAACAAAAAACTATGATATAGAATTTCTAAATCTGTCAAACCTATAATCCGACAAATAACAATGCCAGCATACTCCCTCATCCACATCAATTGCAACACGTCAATATCAAGAAATTGGTTCGAGATGCTAGCTTTTATTAGTACTGCAAATCAACTCGTTAATTCAAATGCACAAATTTTAAAGAGAGAAGTGATTGTGATTTTTTTTTTAAATCTTAGATTTGGAAGAAAAAATTGAAATAGCAAATAGCTATTCTAATATCTAATTTTAGGGAAAGATTTTAAAGAACTTTTTGAAAAATTTATCTTCAGATACAAAGGTATTTATTATCAGATTTTGAAAACAATTCAATGGTGAAGGTAAACTTGTTATCACAGAGCCAATAACGTTTTCACTTATTCCTCTGTGAATCAAAGAAGTTTTAGCTGTATTTTCTCCAACACAATGTTTTCCTTTAAGTTTTATCTGAACCAACCGTAGCTTCCCCGAGTTTGACAATGTCTCCATAAGCTTTTTAATTTCGCAGGTATTATTTTCATCAACTATTCCAGCTATAATAGCAACCATTCGGATTGAGTTATGGCCACCCTAAAGGGGTAATGTAGGTACAATTGATTTAATGAAAATTCGTACTAATCACACCAACCCAAAAAAGAATAAAATTACCCACTCAAAATTATACTTAAATTGTCTATTTAACTAACAATTTATTGAAATCTATATATTTTAATATATGAACAACTAAATTTCATTGCACATATCTCGTTATCACACCTCCCCATCTAGCGGTATTTAATCTACAATATATATACATGAATGCTTTGCTCTAATATAACATTATAATACTTTACAGATTAATCCATTTAATGGCAAAGTACATGATAGTTTAGCGCATTTGAAACACTTTTGTTTGACGCGCAAAAAAAAGTTAGCAGATTAAAACAGACAAAAAAAAAGAACGAAAATGTATTGGAAACAACATAATTACGATTCTAACCATTATATTCTTACCATCTCATAACAATTCTGTCTAAACCCTACCAAAATATCAGGAAAACATTTATCAATAATAGCTAACCGTTATTAAGTAGAGTTATTTTCACTAATGCAATTAAGCAATGTTTTTGCTCCAACAAAATTTCTTGAAAAAAAAAAAAATTCCCAAATTTTTTCGTTTAGAATATTTTTTTTTGTTTTTAGTCAAATAAGCGCAGCTTATCACCCCACCCCCTCAACAATATCAGCGTAGAGCGCTTGCTGTATGATTCAACTGTAACTAAACAAAGGTATTTTACTTTAGAATTAAGCTTATTACGCATATCTAAAGTTGTTATGCTTGGCAAAACAAGGAGTTACTTTTAAAAGCGGATATAAAGAAACATTCCTTCATCTGATTAAGCAATAAAATTAATTAATTTACTTATCTGCGTGTTTCTGACAGAAGATTTGTAAATGTATCTCTAGTTACGTCACATGTGCATGTGCTTA